>DWPV01000008.1:0-68035 GCA_018251915.1 Urbanus proteus proteus
GGGTTTTTAACTAATTCGGAACACAAATACTTTAATAAACAGAAAATCTTCATCCTATTTTAGTAGTCCACGCGAGCGAAGCTGCGGGCAAAAGCTAGTTTCAAAATAAAATCCAAACATTTCAGAGCGTCAACTGCAAAGAATACCGCATAATAAGTGAATATTCATATAAATTAATACATCTAGAATATACCAAGTACCAAGACATGGCGGTCGCTTGTAGGCGCTGACGTATCATCGCTCGTGCTCTATTGTGTGGATTGCGTTTTTTGAGCGAAATCGATCGATGTATCCGGACCCGGCCATTGTATGGTATTTATTTACACATTGTTGCGAAAATTCACTTTTTGAATCGTAATAATAGACAGATTGTGTACTTTTGAGCTGGGATTTAATGACGGATGCGGTAACAAATGCTAACGTAAGGAAGATTAGTGAGGGTAAGGATTACCTTATAAATAGATATTGTAGTAGCATCCAATTCGATTTTGAAAAAAAATAGTAAAAATTCCCCAGAAACCACATAAGTTTTATTTGAAAAACCTGTATTAAGTGTAGGTACTTAATGCTATTTTTTCTTTTTTTCTTATTTATTGTAATTTTACTAAATACTTACTGAGTAGTATCCGTTTATGTTTATTATAGATTCATAATAACACAGTAAGTTCAGAAAAGCAAAGCATTGTTTCCGTTGATACAGTAAATACGTTAACAATGGTTCACCATGAATCATCTGTAGGAAAGGACAAAACAGTAGCAACATGTATATACTATAAATATGTATGAAGAGGCGGATACCTTGACAACGCTACTTATTGTGCACCCGTCATTATGCTCGAGTTGTGAAGTAGCACTCCCATTCGTTTCTTTGTCGCTCCTTCCGAATAATTAGACCAAAAAACATTGTCGCTGTACTTTGAGGTAAGGCCACTTGGTGTACCAGAAGCGATAAAATATACTCATTTTACAACACAATTTCCATAAAATTGAAATTACGTACGTAATCATTTTTACCGACTTCGAAAAGGAGGATGTACTATGTTCGGATGTATGTATTTTTTTTATTTTTTTTTATTTGGAATTATGTGTGCTGTCGAGAAGTACCTGACTTTCTTACGCACTCAATAAGCGTACAGTTAGGTAGATAGGTCTGGAAATATCTACTCAAGTAGTTAAACATGTTTTATGAGGGACAATATGACATAATAAAATTATATCAGTAGTTAAATTTGTATATTTCAATATTTTTGATTAATGTGAACACTATTGACAAAGAAATAATGATGCTCACAGATTTATAATGAGTTGAAGCTTACAAAAACTTCTAGTATGAATCTTATCTGATCGCTTATCGTAGCTTATCGCAAATCGCTTGTCCTCTCGCTTCGGGGTTAGTCTTCAGTATACATTTCAGCAAAAAATCTCAAGTGCCTTCACCGAAGGGTCGTTTTGACTGCTAATTTCTGTCATTGTAGCAGTCCTGCTTTGTGATATTTGTTCTTTTGCTAACATATTCGTATCGTTCGAGGGGTTTTATTCTCTATGGGGGTTGAGAGAGTCGTGAGAAGTATAACTGTTTGGGACCTAAAGATGTTTGGTTGCTGATGTTAGTGGTTATGAGTGTTCTTATGAGAATAACTAAAAATTGTATTAGTTGTGTTTGTGTACATCTTTCTCTGCTTTTTCTTGTACTTTGAAAGACCTTTCGCTTAATTTATAAAGATTTGATCTTCAGTTCGGATTTGTATTTTATTTTTTCACAAAAGAAGCAACATTAAATTTGATTATTTAAATATGACCTAAATATTTAATTTATTATCAAAATTTAAATATACCAGTAAAAATACCAGTGATATTGGTAACATTCATAATATTATTTTAGGGAAGATGATTCACAAAATACGAATAAAGGGAGTGAATAATAAAACTTATGACACATTAAGAGTCCCCGAGGTGTTCCGTGCTTACAATAAGCTTTGAATAAAGTTCCATCGATAGCGATGTCCCCAGAGGATAAACATTAAGCAAGAGTTGATAGAATGGGCAATGACTAACATGTTTGAAGGTTTAAAACTCCAGTGAAAATTGGGTTTAGGATTAAACCACTCGAAAAAAGGGTGACAATCGTTTTGAATAAAATTGGGTGGCTAATCGTTTAACTTAAAAAATATTTAAAAAAAATTACATAAATCTATTTCTTGGTACCGGATGTAATCGATATTTAACACATAAGGTGAAAGAGGGGTTTCCATAAAGGGGAACTTAATGGTCCACCATTATCACTATACCTAGGTATAGGAGTGAGCAACATTATAAGATGCTCTATCTTGTAGAGCCGTCAACAATATTCCACATCCATCCGTAAGCAAAATTGTGTGTGGACAAGATATCCTCGAACCTTCGCTGAAAACTTCCGACTTCAGCCGTACAGAGACTAGAGATTCTCAAACTTTCACCGATCTTCAACTTTGAAAAAAATGTTATCCTTATAATCACAATCGCAATCATTACGTACTTTAATTTTAGCGTGCCTCTCTGCGCTTCCAAATAAGCATTCAGCACTCGCATGTAAGGTAACTCCTCTTTTTGAGAAAGACTGAAGAAGACTTTACTTAACTGCTAACTCTAATCTGTACCTACAGTGACCCCAAATAATAATAAATTCAGCACCCACAAGAAGGAAGGCTTAAGCTTTCCTGTAAAGAAGCAGGTCCTCTCTAGTTAGCCCAAAACAGTAAAAACAAGTACTCACATTATGCAGCTTGTAGTACAACCCGCAAGCGTTGCACACCGGCTCGCCGTTCTGGTTGCGTCGCCACAGCGTGGTGGTGGTGGTCTTGCAGTTCGCGCATGAGGTGCCGGCGCGCCGCGCAGCGCTCTGTAGCGACTGGAAATAAATTCAGGTTCTCATTTCGTTTATCTTATCGGTGGTATTGAGAATGGCAAAAAGACGGTGTGATGTAAAGGGTCATACTTAAGTTAAGAAATATTGACGCACTAGTCCTTATTAATCTAGCAACAGACAGAAATAACAAATAAATAGATTAACAATGATTTAATTATCTTATAAATAGTATTTAAGTTTCTCAATCCAAGTGACAATGTATTAGTAACGTCTTATGAGAATATTTTAACCCATGCCGAGAAAATTCACATATTTTATTTTTTCCATTAAATTTTTAAAGTTGTCATTTTACAATGTTGAATAACACTTAACAGTTATTTTAAAATTGCATTCAATTACGTTCTATTTACTTTTACATTATTATAATTCCTAATAATTGATATATTGCTTTGCAGCAAAATTTATATTTTTTCTTAGTTTTGTATTCTTAGAAACATTGTTAGTAAACTAAAGCTACCATACATTTATTATTATATGACTTGGCCCATATATTTTGCCAGTAATATATGCAGCATACATGAATGTATTTACTTGGCGGCTACCTTTTATGTGATGACCTTTTATTGGCAGCCAGACAGCCTAATGATCTTAATTAAGTGTTCAATGCAGGCCGCCACCAAATTCAAATAGAACAGAAGTCTATCTTAGTTGATTACAGATGCGTTACTTCTTGGGTTGTTAAGCGTATTTGGTAGGTATTGTAATTTATCGTTTGATAATACAATACTACATATAAAATGTAGAAATAAAGTTAATGAAAAGAACTTTAGTTGCTCGCTTTTTTAATACGACTATAATATCTACTATAAATTATTTAGTTTTAAAATACTATAAATCAAACATATAGCTTACATACTAATACGTCCATTAAATTAGCAATAACCGTATATCGATTAATTTCGTGCATTAAAAGTCATATAAAACTGTCATAAAAAATGTAGCCCATTAAATTTCGGTTCAATAAACAGTAGAGTCGCAAAACGAAGCGACAGACAAAAAGCGAACACGAACCTCGGCTCGAAAAAGCGGGTAGCTATTGGCCTCTTACGCACCTGCCCATTACTACACGTCAATCAAATAAAAAATATCCACGGCATGCGGTGGCCGCTTATACAGTCCACAAAAGTGCCTCACTCAATTAAAAATGCATTCGTCCTAACCCGACAACAAAACAAAAAGGACAGCGCAATCCCACTCATAATAAATCCATTAATTTGTCATGTCATTTATTGAACAAAAAGTATTGAGGTCGTAAAGTATTACGAACTATCCGGACTTATTTCTCGGTAACTAGAATCAAATACTACCAAAGATTATCGTGACCGCACCGCCGTATTGTCCGATTTAATATTGTAAGTGACTGTGTCGGACTCAGGTGGTACAATCGCGCACGATATCCACTTCAGTACTTTTTTCAGCTCTCTAACGGCCTAGAATGTAGCCGATGCCTGATTTTGATTAAGATTATTGTCGCTTTGTCCGCGTAAATCTTTCCAGAGCCTTAAATACTCTTGGACTACTTAAACTTCATTAAGCTAGTAATTTGAATTAGACGCGAAATGACTTAGCGGTCCAGGTAGGCTTCAGGCTTGACACAGTTTTAGATTAATTTAATGTGCGTTTTTTCCACAACGCAATTCGCAATCTAATCTATCAAACTTAGTTAGACCACCGCTGGTAGATTAATTGGTAAAAAAACTAATTTGTAACATAATTAGATTATATATAACCGTACAAAATTGATACCGCTATACGTACATATTATAATGAAACTCATAAATTACAGATTTCAACAAGCCTACAATTCCGTAACACAAAATGTAAGCAAAAAAATCCCTCAAAATCTAAATGGAAGTAATATTTCCATGTGTACGCGTCAGTACATGCATATTGGAATACCTAAATATTAAATGGTTCGCGTCAATATTCGCCGCGTCATGGCAGCTCCTTTGTGCCAGAATAAGATTAGAGCTCGCCATATTAGCCGAGCCAACAACCGACACTTTTTCTTCCCACTGCCATGGATGACTCGAATGAAGTTCCATTTGTGTCACGCTACTAAGGCATAAGAACCTTCATCTATTCCGATTGCTGTAGTGATTGCGGTAATAAGTAATTATAGGATTCTTCTTAGTTTACAGCTGGACCTAGATATTCTTGACTGTAAAAGTATTGTATCATTACTGCGGCGACATTGTCGGAAACTGTTTAATTCGTGTTAATTACATGTATCCATTGGTAGAAGTAACAAATAAACATCGGTGGATGACCATTTGATATTCATATTACATAAAGATAGGTTAAAAAAATCAGATACATCGCAAACATTAGCCAAACCCAAAAATTAACCCCACATTTTATGACTCAATTACGCGAAACCGATTTTATAATCTGCTGATAAGATTTTCTCATCAAGCTATAACGGGTGGCGCTGCATCACGCGGGTCCCTAGGGAGCCAGTATATCGGAGGGTACCGACTAAGCCGATTACGAAAGTCAACCGGCCGTGAGGGTGCCTTTATTTTATTTCCATGGAAAAACGGCTGTTTACTCGTAATTTTATGACCGAATTACTTTCGCTCCTCAAACACTGAAATGGCTGGAAAAAGTCGTATATTTTACGAGCGGAATTATACTTTATTTCGCTCATTCGTCATCGAAGTCGCTTCGGTGAAAGCTCTGTTGATTCTAATGGGAAAGTATACTCGCGTAAAGAAAGGATAATATAATAAGATTACGGTCATTGACACTACTGAAAGTCAGTAGACATTTATAACCAGACAATCCATTATACGTAACTCCGTTAAAACTTTTGTTCGAAACTTCATCCGTCTCGGTTACCACTATTGTGAGTCATTTCTAATCTATGAGAAATAACGTGATGGTATAACAACTTAATAGCTTTGAAAATTTCTGAGCTACGATCAAAAAGAGCACTTACCAAAACTCAATTTGGTATAGAAATTTCTATTTCTGTTATTTCGATTTGACCCCAAATATATAATAAAGTTATCTAGCTCTCCAAAGAGTTTTATTAATCGTCCAACCCATTTCACTGTCAGCGACACTCAGATCGATATCGGCCCGCCAAAAACAACTATCAAACGTAAAATACGCCGACAATGACGAAAAAAGTGAACGTACAAATAGTACAAATGGTAAAATCAGTACATATTGTCATGCCGGTACTCTAATTTTCAGTGTAGTGTAAACTCAAAAGAGCTGTGACAACATCAGATGTCTTTTGTATTGTGATTGTGACACGAACAAAGGCCCTTTTGTTGTGATTTCGGTCCGAATTTAGCGATTATAATAGGCATAATATTGTCCGTAAAGTGGACAGTTTACGTGGGCCAAGGAATTTTGTGTCCTTAATCGCTCTCTTATGTAATCTTTATTTTTTATAAATCCATAGAAGAAAGATCCTTTTATGAAAAAATCTTTAGAAAGCATTAGAGAATTTGAGACTTAAATTGTATTTTTTTTTCTAAATTAAAAGACAAATATGCTGTCAATAATATTGTTAAGCCTACTTCGCACGTTAACAACTTCTTGTTAAGAATAAAACACTAATACGTTTCCCAAAATTATGATTAAGTGATTAAGCCAATGAGTAGCTCGTTTATTCATAAGCACAAAACACATCAAACGGATTAATCTCGCTTCAGTTCGCTCAAACTTGGTTAATTCAATAAGCCACCCACATTAAAAACATATTTCCATAAAGCCTGCCCCCCATCCTCCTCGCGATCCAATCAGCCTTATCTCCCCGACCCTCCTGCAAACACCTCCTAATCAAATCAAATCACAGCCTCCGTCTTCCCTAATCTATCCACCTATCTACACTCAACATAAAATTATATTACAAAAAGGGATGGTTACCTACAGCCCCTCATATATTTGCAAACACAAGCGAAATTTAACCCATCGGAAGCTTCCCTCCATAGCGCTCTATACTACACACCCGTATAACTTCGAAGCCGGAAAATACAAACCTATTCCCTCACACAAACAACGTGCAGTCGCGTCACACACACATTGCCGCGTATCAGCATATCTACGCCATCTAGATCCCACTATGAGAACCCCCAAGAGGGAGGCAATCCATTTACCGGAGGTATATGCGCGCTGAAATTTCCCTCTTAGTTGCACTAGCCTAAAGATCACAATCGGGTAGCAAGAGGGCTGTTTTTAAAGGTTTACACGGCCCCTAGCAGTGAAAGCGCGGAATCGATGTAGCCTTTACCCCTCGCCCCGCGCCAGTTTTTCCGGCGTTCCGTCCTTATCTGACCGGGGCGATTAGATAAAGAGAGATAGAGCGTGAAAATAAAGATTTTCATCGTGTTCACTCACACCACGCTAGTTTCAGCCGTACGACAATATAGCGGTCGCGTTGTAGTACAGACGTGGCATGTATAGGCGGGCTCTTGAAATAAAGCAGGGGTCAACAGAACTTTGACGCGATGTCTCTACAATGTAGGCAACTCTGCAAAAGTTTGATCAAAGGGAAGTTAAAGTATGGAAAAGAGTGACTGAAAATATTTTCTAGAAAGTTCTTAACGACGTCAACGCTACCTATAGGTATTGTACGAGTATTTATACATAGGTAGTATATTTATTGTAAGTTCGCGTTTATCAGATGGCGCTGCGGTGTCGAGCGAGTGGTATTGTCGGTGTGATCGTAAAATAAAGGGGCTCGTAATTTTTAAATTTTCACGCGAAGATGCAGCACCCCCAAACCACCCCATTGGCCCGAGGACGCCATGTTGGGAAAATCGCTTAACGATTTATTTGAACACGGATTGTATACTTGAGCGTGGCTTTCTAACAAACATTATCGATTAAATTGTAGTAGATATTTAGCGCGCAGAAGAATGTACTTACCTACCGTTAGAAAGGTATAGGTAGTTTATCAATGTTATCATATAACTGAACCAATACAGTACCTAAAAGATAATGCTAAGTGATACCTACTATCACAACCTTTATATGTATAACAAATTGTAACTGTCTGATTGAACAGATTTAAGTTTTAGACATGTACACTTCGAAAAATATTTGAATCTGTGAACGAGAGATTTCTTTTAAATCTTACTCATACTCGACTCGAACCTTAAACCTCCAAAGTCTAATTTACCAAGGCACTACCACTGCACTTCTACAGTAGACATAACACGTCTAATTCCTAATCGAAAGCCATTTGACAGCTCACGAAGAGCGGTAAAGTTCGTAACAAAGCGTGTCGGTTGCCCAATAGACGGAACGATCGGATTGACACATCAAGCGATTACCATCGTACATACGTCACGCCTAGAGATGCTGCCAAATTCTTAAGACTTAGCTACCGCATACATACAATTGTTGTATCGATTAGTTTAGCCGAGTTGTGGGCTTGTACGATCTTTCCTTATTACGATTTAGTCGACGATAGTGGAAATATAGTCAATCCAATTTCAATTCATATTTGTTGTTTATTTCAAATTATATTTTTTGTTGTGTTTACAACTCTATGTCACTTGTATCATACTTAAATCTAAAAATTTCGCATACCATAAATGCCCAAAAAAAATTATTCACATGAACAATAAAAGTAGCCTATATCTATAGATAGGAAGGGGTATCCCTTTCCACCCAACCCTTTAAACCCATGTCCGTATAAAATTATAAACAGGAACGTACAAAATGTATGCATAACGAATAAATGCATGATATTCGATGTATCTTTAAATTAAATTAACCTTATTCAATTTCGATCAAAATGATCATTCACTTAGAAACTTGAATCACGAGCACAAATAAAAAATATCGTACCTCCATGGGAATGCACCATAATTAGTTCACTTAGACATTGATGGATGGCGCCACTAAACAATAATGTAAATAAAATCGCACTGTAAGATATACAGCGTGTGGAATTTCCGAGGAATGAGTAACTCTTTGTTTTTCATAGCATATTTTCCATGATAATTGTAATGTAACATGCATGCCTTAAAGCTACCCGTTTAAAAGCGTATCATTTATTGTTTTTCTAACTTTGTATTGTACGTGACTATAATTTATTACAAAATACACGAATTACAAGCGTCTTTCTTATTGCTCACTAATAGCTTCTACTCCGCAAACTCGTTTGATTTTTGATAAAAGTCTCATCAAAATCAGTTCAGTCAATTTCACTGATAGTTTATTGTAGTAGTTAGTTTTTATTTACTATAAAATATAACTTCTAGATTGCACAGTAATCTAACTTTATTCACAAATAAATTGCTTTTAATTCATTTGACAAAAACCCACATAATGAATAGGTAATATTACCTTTCAAAAGTAATATCTATTTAATATCACAGACATAGATAAATAACTCTAATGTTTAACTTGTCAGCACATACCCCGTTGAAAGGCCACAATTTTCGTATTAGCAACATTTATAGAGATGTTAAATTATAGCTGGCAACCGTTTCCTGGCGAGCACCGTGATGTATGGTCGCCCGCGCGCGCTCCTCAATCGATCTTATGCGCCCGCGCATACATTCTAGCCGTCACGCGCAGACGGATATAGGAAAACCATATTATAGACCGATACATACAAATAAATAGTGTTTGTTTGTAAAATTGAAATTACTTTAATTTTCAAGTTTATAATAACCGATTTTAAGTGATTGCTCGACCATAGTAGCAAAATTTGGCAGCTACTGATCCCATTTTGATGAGACATTTATGAAACAGTATTTTGAATAACATTGCTATTATCAATTGGAAATAGTGGAATAATAAATAGAAGAATTCTAGCACCTTTAGACAATACTACTTAGTAACAACTAACAACATTGAACTCAAACATTATTTGACTTTACATGGATAAGTAATAAATAGCGCTATGTTTAATCCAACTTTATATTTATCGATATAAGGCATGTTACATTTTACTTTATTTGCATCTAGTTAGGACTTTATAACATTGTAATAAATTGTAATAACACTTTTTATTCGCAGGTGCGGTTTACCCTTTAACGTTTAAAATTCAATAAAAAATACAGCGGCGTTGAGATTACAAAGCAAACTTAGAATTATGTTCTGGAGGCGACTAAACATTGGCAATGTGTGAACAGATAAGTATTATTTTACTTTTTAAAAAGTCGCATTTAAATTCGTTCATCCGTTTTGAAGTTGGAACCCCACAGACAGATAAACAGACAGGTACACACGACAAACTTATAACACCCCCCTTTTTTGGGTCACAGGTTTAAAATAGATAAGTATTAAATAGAGCTATGTCTTATCTATCTTAATATTTATGGATATAATTTGATATAAGGCATGATACGTTTGGCTTTGTTTGCATCTACTTAGAACGGTATAACATTGTAATAAAATTTTAATAACACTTTTATTCGAGTGCAGGTGCGCTCAATATCCTTTTGCGTTTAAAATTAAATAAAAATTACAGCGGCGTTGAGATTACAAAGCAAACTTAGAATTATGTTCCGGAGGCGACTAAACGTTGGTAATGCGTCGAATCGCTTCTTATAACGTGTGAATTTGCATTGAATGGCAAAGGACAGTGAGGGCGTTTTCAAATTGGATACAAGGCGAGGCGTAGTGTTGGTAGTATGAGGTATGCGCGGAACCTTGTTGTCTTTGTGAGGTCCGAAACTGTGTTTGTTTTTTATACACTACAGAAAACTGAGATAATTGTATCGTGTTGGGAGTTAATTGTAACATTCGTTGGGTCTTTAACTAAATTTTCGCTCGTTTTGTCAACTTTTCGTCCATGTTGAAGGATTGTGGTGGATAGACTACGCTACAGGCTTTCCCTAGTATAGGGGAAAGATTATGCTCAGCAGAAAGACGTAAAAAGGATTGAAAATATTTTCGTTAAATTTCATAATCTTAGAATCTGCCCCTTATAGTGAAAAAATCTTAAAATCAAAATAAATCTGTTATCTATCTAAATCTTCTGATGTTTTGGTCATCTTATCCTGTGTTACTTACTTGTAATGGTATTAATGTCTGGTCAATTTTTTTTTAAAGTGTGTTTATTGTTACCATGATTTTAAAGCTATAAGATGAAACTACAAAGTCGTCACAAAGTATTATTTGTAAAGGAGGCCCTAGCTTTCCTTGTATGAGATTGGAATGCAAAATCCTGCTGCACGTTGTGTTTACGAGCTGTGATCTTTGATACCGTTGAAAGTTCAAGCTGTGTCCTCGGAAGTTTGTGACACCATTATCAAATATGTTTAGAGAACACTGCATGACTCCGCCCTTTTTAATTTTTAAGTAGAAAAATAATCTTAGCTCCTTATACAAATTTATAAGTTCTACTGAGTATAGACCGTATAGACTTAGGCCTTCCTTACATGTAAGCTCCAAAAAAGATTAATTCTTCCAGCTTTTTTTTATACCTATAGGCCCTTTAGTAGACACATTTTTTTTTATCTTGTATCATTTTGATAGGATGCAGATTCTATAATCTACCAATTTTGAAATCACAAACTGACATTTAAATTTATTTATTTGCATAGATGGCCGTAAATTATAAACTAAGTTTTAGCGCATCGCACGAGACATCCATTTTAGCATATTCATATAATAAACGTGATAGGAATATGCTATTGATAAATACATGTATGCATATGCTTACATTTATGATAATATATGTATACAGAACCAAGTAGCTTGTATGCACGTCTAAATGTGCGTGCTAATCTATTTAGATGATAAACATGACGGCCAATCGATCATTCACCAAGTTTTAAGGTTAAAACGGCAAGAATGAATAGCAAAAGCGTTTTTTGTACTCGGAACGTGTGGGTAATGATACAATTATATGACAGGGCGATCGTACGAGGCAATTAATCAAATAAAACAGGTGCACAAAAACAGTGCAAGTTGAGTGGAATGAATGAATGCCGCGGGTCCCGAAGGAAAGCTGCGTACAGGGAAGTCGTAAATACGTGCTAGCGACGCAGCTGCTTCCACACATTTTATATCTTTCTAGCCTGCTGATTTCACATTTGTATCGGAATTGCTATTTTATTAAATGCTGATAGAAACAACTACCTGTTGCATTGTTTTTACACCCAAGATATATATGCAAACGAGACATGTGACCGAAATCGATCGACATATTTTTTGCACTCGATAATATCTTTGTCGACGGCTGAGTAGTGCGTGCATTGTTGATAAGTGAATTTACGATAAACCGATATGACATCTGATTGTAATATATTTGTGCAATTACGTTAACAATGGGAATTTATTTACGCAATGAAAATATCTCGAGGCTGCCAGTGCCTATATGCTTGAGAGTTCTCTGTAATATTCTGAAAGGTGTGTAACACATATCTATCTCCACCTCCATTTGGCCATAGAAATTGACTTGACCTTTAACGCTACAATTATAACAAAAGCGCAATGAACTCAAACTTTACCATCACCAAAAATTAATTTAAAAAAAAACAATTGCTTCCTTCAAATGCGTAGAACATCACACTTGCAAACTAAACGTGTACATTCGCGTTGGCTAAACGAGGGCCGGAGTGCGAACGACTGCGGCGGGGGCGTAGGGTCAGTCCGCGCAGTTTAGCACCGCGTCATATTTATAATTACCGAGCGAACGCACGCGCTAGCCACTCCGACTGCGCCCGTCGATAAATCAAAATTTTAAATCACCGATGGGCGGACCTCACCGCTCCAGCGCCGAATAAAATGAATCGAAAATAAAACAACGCAACTCCGTGCCCGCTCTGAGAAAATTTAAAGATATTTCGCTTTACTTTTTTTAATTAATACCTTGTTAAAATTTAATATTGAGGGCGCATGCGTTATTACAATGGGTGTGCGCAAGATTTTTAACTCTTTCCGTAATGTATTGAAGCTCCGCGGGACCCTTAATTGGATCATTTTTTTAACGAGAAATGATAAGCCTTGATGAAGGGTGCTAAGAGATTACACGAATCTTTCGCGCAAATTAATTACGATTATAATATGTTACGTGTAAGTTATGACGTTACGAGAATGTTTTCTAGGAAAGTGACTTAAATATTTTGTATATGACTCCTACCATACTATTATATAGTATTATAGGTTTTACTTATATTTTATCTATAAACCGAGGTTTTTCAAATTAACGAATAACTTTTTAAAAGTATAATAAGTAGCTGTTATCATTTATCATTTTTGTTTTCAATTATTACTAGAAGGTAAAAAACTACTTTTAATGTGAAAAGAGCATGACTGTTTTATGTCGTCTGTTGATTTCAAAGGACGAATGGTCAAGACATGTTAAGCATAAGCCAACGTCTATCTACCGGGAGTCCGGGACGGACGTTGTCCCACTGTCATGTCATATCATGTTCTTTAGTAACAGCAGTTTCAAATGAAACGGGAATGACGTCTCATAGAAAAGCTACATTTATTATTTTGAATATATGAATGAAATCAAAAATGTACTAAAATTATTCACATGCTGTTTTGCATAATATATGTAGTTCTATATGTCTCATCATTATGTTAAGGATGAGAATTATTTTCAGTATAGAAGTTCGGCCCAATTAAAATCTCAGATAACAATATCTATAAAAAAGGTCATATTTATAAACACTATAATATGATTACGGAACAACCCCAAAAACCGTAATAATTTATTTGATTTCTTTTATTGACTCGCGACATGACCTATCACTTAGTGATTTTTCTCACTGTAGTCTCTTACACCCTCAGATGATTAAAATAAGTAGATCTATCATTCCTGACAAAAAATGAAGCCATTTTTAAAATGGTCGGGTTATAAAAGTGATTATGTGAGCGTTAATAAACTAAAGGTACTAACAAGAAACTACGCTAGTTTTATGTGTGTGCGTATAAATACATGTAAGTAGCGTAGTTTTTTGGCTTCACTCAAATACAAGGCGGTGAGTTATCTACCTATTTTATTTATCTGAGCTTACACCGTGGATTGACATAAATATGTTTTGTGACGTAGGATAGGTATCTCTGTTTGTCACGCCGATTTTAGGAGTTTTTTTTAATAGTAAAAGTATTAAGCCAGGTGCACAAAAAGGTTAGATGGCCTTTCTGTACTATCAAATCGTACGTATTTCCATATAACCCCAGATCGCAGGTCAAGTATGTATCCGAGGGAGGCGCTGTCGGTCGGTAGTCGCACGCGTCGTTGCCTGACAGCTATTCATCGGACAGACGTCATTTTAAAACTTTTTATTACTTGATATTGAATGATGGAACTAATGAGGACTTTACATTTTATGAGACCTCTGCTTCTGTGTATAAGGTGTTGTTTTTATACGACGTGACACAGGTAGGTTCTAATGCCTAGTGTATCCTATTAGCGAATAAGCTACATAGATATTATTCAACTTTGTTTTTCAAATAAATTCTTTGACATTTTCTAATATTTATGTAATCGATATGTTTTTAAATATTTAACTGTATCTAATGAGCATACAGCAAGCACGGTCACATAAGGAAAGGCTACCATCAAGCATGGCCTAATTCTAGCAGTGAACCTCATAAAAAAAATTAAGTTGGTTACCATTAAACCCTTATCTGGGCTACATGTTTTTGATATCAAAGCAATCCATTTTTTGCTTAGATACTGTTCTTCATAAAAGTGTTAATTTAATTAAAGTTCACTTTTATCTGATAGCGACCATGACCGTTTCTGTACAATTTTAACATAAACGCGTACACAACATCATTTATCAGCGACAACACGAACAATTATAAATTTATGACCTTTTATTACCTATCCAGTTCCAGACAAACAACTATATAATCAATTTACGAGTGAAATTTAAATTAAATTACATTTGCGGAGCAGTTAAGACAATGTAAAATTACGAATTTTACAGTTTACGGCAGAGAAATTATTACGCGCAAAGGGACAGAGCCGTTGATTTTTATCTTTTAATCAAATAGTACAACTAATTCAGGGAATGGTGTATGAATGGATCGTATATTAAAGACAGCTGCGGGAGTAGGTCGCCTTTGGTAGATGCCATTTCGCTTTATCGACTACGTTTACGCGAAACAACCTACAAACCTATTAAAAATTGTTCACATAAATATCATTATTTCTATCACTTTCTATTTCTTTCTATAAACTAGATTCTGGTGTACGCAACTTCTTAATGTTAAGGCGTTAAAAAGATAAATTATAATTAGCGTACTTATTTTATTACTTAATTTATTCCAATTTCAAATTAATGTTTATATGTTAGACCTTAATTACCTTGCTTTAAATAATTCGCAAGATTACACCGCTAAGTGGACGATTTAACATCTCTATAGAGCAAATATTTAACGCTACACGAACGTATTATTTCAATTATATCAAGTATTTTAAAGTTTGCAAAAACAGCTATTGTAGCTACGATTTAGCTTGGGAATTAATTGCTTCTATCCACGACTCCTAAGTGACCGTGAAATGACATTCAATGTAAGTCTTATGCACTTTTTTATGTACACACTTGCACGTTATCATATTTTTTGCGCACAACGACACGTGAATGATTCTAGATTAATGTGAAAATTATTAAAGTTCGTTTAGTCTTGCATTTTTTATCTCTAATTAAGGATAAAGGATGGAGTGTTAGTCAATTTGCGTTGCCGTTTTTGCGATCGCATGCGTCGTTGCACTTTTAATAAAGTTTTATGTGTGTAATATATTACAATCGTTTAACAGTACCCGCGGCTGTGGTCTATATTTAAAACTAGACGCATTGTTGTATTTTATTGCTGGTATTTCGAAAAATAAATATAAGATAAATAATTCAATAGCCACTTTAAATAGAGATCGCATTACGCTTATAAATAAAGTTGATAAACGGCAAAAACTAACAATTGTCGATAAAAGTTGCAAAAAGCGTATAAAGTTAAAACGTAAGAAAGGTCTACTTTCGAACTGAGGCATGCCATTAAACGTAACCGGCAATAAGACTACAATGTGAAGCTCTCTGAACAAGGGTGGCCTCACTGTTAACAATACGGATTAATTATCGGCCGAAATCGACCACTCAAATATACCTGTCACCGATGTAGGACGTCGCGATCCAATTTATATGGGCTGAGAACAATGGTAAGAGCGGTATTCACAATGGTAAACGGGTGCAAAATGAGCAAAACAGAAACGCTCGCTGGAGGCCTCTACTGAGATATGAGCTGACTTACTAACTATTGTTTTCAAATAACGCGGTAATAGTACCAATAAAATTATCTAACATCTGGAATGTATGGTATATATGATATATCTATCTATCATATCTATCTATCTATATCCGGCCACCATTCGTGAGTCGTGAACGCGAATTTTGTACTTAGGCTCTAGGAGTTGTGTCATTCTAATGCTTGAAATACCTACAATTTATCACTTAACATGCTAATAGCTATCGTATTTTATGTTAATAATATAATATTTTCTCAGGCAATGACAAAACAGCATAAAACAATATGCTTAAGACTTGTTGAATACTTTAATTGTTGTGTTATCTCGGTACCCATCAAACATTTAAATAATTAATCAGTTCGAAAATATTTCTAGTTTTAATAAATAGGTACTTTATTTATATAAAAACGTCCTCTGGTTTCTTAGTTTTATGTTTAATTCTTACTATCAGAAACTTTGCCAGGCCTATTTTTCACGATAGTCAACTTATGAACCTTAATCAATCACTACATAGATAAACACGATAATAATAGCCTAAATAATGATAAATAGGTTTCTACAAATTAGTCTAGTCATTTGACTAAGGACTACATTGATAGTTTACCGTTATAAATGATGGACTATAATTACCTATACGTAACTAGCCAATCCCAGCGGTTTCACCCGCGTTAAAGAAGTTAAAAGGCATACATATTTAAATATAAAAGATACCCAGCGCGAAAATTAAAATAGCCTAAGTTACCTTCAGCTACCCCTATATAAGGTCCCGTTAAAATCAGTCCAGCAATTTAGTAGATTACCTCAGCTAAACAGACAGACATTCAGACAAAAACATGCAATTTTGTTATAGGTATCGTGTACTTTCATATGCATTGAGTAAAAAGTTGTTATTTAGAAATCACAAACAGACACCTAAATTTTATTTATTTGTATGTATAAAAAATAAATTATAAGTAGGTACCGACAGATCCAAATCTACTTATCGTAGAAACCTAATTTAAGCATCTATAAATACATTTTCATTTTTTTACATTAACCTAATTTGTCTACTTTAAAAGTAGCGCTCTACATTTTGTTCTATCAAATTATATCGATGTTCTATAGAATTAGCTCAGTAGTTATGTAAAAAGGGTTGAACTGGCGCACGCGCAGGCTTGACGCGCGGACCACCGGCCTCGGTGTCAGCCCTGATTCACGGCGCGGTTATTAGGGCTGCCTCTTAATTAACCTTTTTATTTATGATAGCTTTACGTCTTACGTCTAGCCGTCACCTTCACTAAAGACGGGTAAAAAATATCTATTTTCACTTTTTATTTTAATAAAACATGTTTCATTTAATTTGTAGTTTAGACATGCGATATAAGAGGTAATGTATGTGAATGAATGGTAAGTAAGCACATAAAATATTTTTTTGGAAAAAATTAAATTCATATTCTTTTACGGCATTATTGTTTTTTTACAAATGTGTTACACTTAATAGTAATCATTTGTTGCATTTTTAACACACAACAGTTAACTTAACCTATATTCAGTGGCTGCGGCTATCTTACTAAGAATTGTAGTATTTTTTTACATCTTGTTGTATGTTTGTGATTGTAGTACCTAGTTGGAAACATGATATCCTTTGAAATGATTTAACTTTATTTGGTAATTTTAAAGATATGAGAATAAGCTTTTTTCAGATTACATATTTATACTCAACCGGTTAAGTTTATCTGGATTTACTTTAGCTTCACATAGAGGTCCGTAGCAAGCGTACCTCGTGAACCAAAAGCCAATATATCGGCACTTGTTGAGCCAACCCTGTTGCGACAAGCGTAGCATTGTTAGCGGCCTGAGCCCTGAATAAATACATTCATATTGCCACTCTAAATATCGGCAATCGAACGATGCCGACGCAAAAACCGACACGACCAACAAAACTCAGCTCTGATTGTAATTGTAAAGCGAAATGTAAGGCATTTTAGCGTTTTATTCAAGAATTATAAGCGTAAAATATAAAAAGCGATCCAAAGTAAAATAAAAAGTTTTTTTAAAACTAAACGAACTATTTTAAATACGCATCTTTGCAAAGCGGCGGAGTAACTGAATATAATTACCCGCTGGTGTCAAGAGTGGCATTCACACGAGATCTAAATCGTTAACACTAACAACTTATTCCTATCGCACCCCGGGATTTAATCGCGCAAAATCTACCGCATCGCTTCCAACGCATCAGAATGCGCAGAAAACGGAAAAAACATGGCGCTAAACCGCGAAACCGTATGTATTTAAACGCCGAATCCGAGATTCCGCGCCTCAAAAAAGCGGCTAGCGTTCGGTCATTTAAATTTTTCCAAAACGTGAACACAATGGAACAGATACAGAAACTTAGTGGCTATCTTGTTTTGTTTTTAATTTTTAAATGTAAAAAAGGAATTCGGATCGGCGAAGGCTGTCACATCACTCCCGCGCTGCTAA
Source organism: Urbanus proteus proteus (assembly GCA_018251915.1). Classification (NCBI taxonomy): domain Eukaryota; kingdom Metazoa; phylum Arthropoda; class Insecta; order Lepidoptera; family Hesperiidae; genus Urbanus; species Urbanus proteus. The sequence goes on from DWPV01000008.1 coordinate 18,549, forward strand.
GTGACGCCGGACGCACGTCAGTTCTGTATACCTTTTATTTTCATACGAATCGAACTGACTCGCCCCGTTTTTGTTATCATAGTTGTCCGACTCGCGTATACGATTAATTTTATAACTGTATGAAGAGTCAGGAATAGAACTTGCTTTTTATTATTGTTCAGTGCGTGTCTACGTAGGTATGTTTTGTTGGTCGACTTTAAACTAATAAGACGAAATTGTGAATGTTCAAATAGATAAATACAAATATGAAAAAGAAGATTTATTGACATTCAACACTTTTGTTACTAGGAGAATTCAAATCAAAGCTACAAAATTATATATAAAAGTACCACCAAATAAGTGATGTAGGATTACAAAACGAATGTAGAGCAAACTAAAAAATTTATAGGTAACACGAAATATACCTATTACTATTTTTAAATCTTTCTCAATTTAAATAAATACAATTTTTATTTATACTTTAATAAGATTAGTTTAAAGTAAACATTGCATAACTGAACAATGAAACAAAATAAAAAGCAGTAACGTTATGAACAATTAATTTCTTCAGAGCGTCTAATGCTTGCTCTCCATACTCTCACTACGTGTAAAGCGCAAGCCTGTATCTACGAGTAGTAGGAAAATTATAATAATTATACTATAGTTACTTTTTGCCTCGGGAACGTATCACGGCGTAGCATAATAAAGGCGAACGCTCACTCCCGCTGTCCGGACTCAAGACGCGATTGACGTGCGTCCACATGACGCTAAAAGGTCTATTGTATACGAAACGCTCGTTACTCGCCGTCCGACCGGTCTTTAACACGCTCCAACAATGTGATCACTTTATACATATGTAGCTTTTTATCTGCGCACAAAACCTATAATACACTAGATATCTCAAACGACATCTGCTCTAATGTGAACCTTGCAGTTATAGGTACTTTTTACTTATCATTAACTTGAAGCGCTGACGTAAATTATTGTTTCAGAAATAAAATTAAGTTAAGTTAAAATTTACACCGCCTATTTGTTTAAGTGATCAATAAATACGCCTAAACGGTAATGGTAATTATGTTAATTTAAACATCATTAAACATTTCAAGGAATATTGTCGCAGTTGTTATGGCTATCGCATCGTGGTGTGATCTTGCACGGAGGATAATATCGTATTGCGTCAATTACGAGACTGATCTGCCTGATCGGGCGATACATACAAATGTATTGTATGCAACGACCCTTATATTTGGCGAACAACCAGTTTCACGCATATGAAATCGGCTTTACCGCTTATAAAATTTTTACCACCGACTTATTTTATAGCTAGAAGTGCTTGTTTTATTGAAGTATTATAATTTTTATCTTTATTCTTGTGTCATGAGGTCGTTAATTTTATGTAGAAATGTAAACATATTATATTGAAATTAAGTATGGTAAATTCATAGCTACTGACTTATAAATTTTATTGTACTTGTATTTAAATTACATATTTTATGAATTCAACAAGACTTAATATCATTTTAATGTTATAAGATCTAGAACAGTCTAAAAATAAACAGATAATTAGGTAGAGTCGTTTATTATATTTTACCTTTTTTATATACCGAGTGTCTGTATTACCCTTTATGATTTTATGTTGTAAGATCTAGAATAGTCTAAAAATAAATAGATAATTAGGTAGATTCATTTTTTTATCTTTTTTATCTATCGAGTGTCTGTATAACCCTTTAGTGGGTAAAACTAGATTTTATGTACATTCGCCAGCAAGGATACGGAAGTGAGCTATGGCAGTGGGCTCAGCCTTGTTCGCGGCGCGCGTGGGCCGTAAGTAGCTTGTGTCGCCACCGGGATTTACTTGTCCCGTACCGTTAGGTCATGGATCACTGACATACCCCACAATACAGATTATAAACAAAAGTTACATAGGTATCTTCCCACACGGATAATAAAATCTCTAAGATTTAAACCTATAATCACTGTTTTCAAAACATATTTACTTGCATTAACATTTTAACATCCACATAAAGAGCAAACATTACACGATAGTAAAACGGCTCCGAACTTGTAGATGTAATGTTAAAAATAATTTAATTCATAATATAGGGTAAAGCCACTAATAAACATTGCATGCCGCTAGAGGCAAGGAGAACTAAACGATCCACGTTTATGACCCGCGGCATATGGCGCCGATATCAAATATTGAAAGGCGAGTTGATTAAATATGCTTATAATACGGTGTTGGCATTGTCGGGAGTCGCATCATTAGTCAGTGAGACACCGCGCTCAACCCGATAATTTGAGCACTGCGCAACGCAACGTAAATTGCGGGCTGCCACCTCGCACCGTCTTTTATTTATTTGTATTTATAAAGCATTCGAGTCCTAATTATATTGGCGGTGAGCACATACCGTGATTCGTGTAATGCTTTTTGGTAGAACAGTTGGCGTTGACGGCCTAATGACAGCTTGCGCTTCCTGCTATGTTAATTGCCGAGGAAGTCAATAGACTCGGGCGCATCGCATTATTTATTAGATCGACTTTTAGTGTGATGGTAGTCACGTTCGGTAGCGAAGGCACTTACCCGACTGTCAGTCCAACCGAAGCTTAGCCCAGCTTATAACGTAATACGGTAGTTCGCCTGTCTTTGATGTCATTCAAACGATTGCTTAATGCTTTTAATTACTTAGGGATGGATCACATCGAGGAAAATCAATTGTGTTTAAAAATAGCATACGACGTATCAGAACATCATTTGATACCGTGAGAGCATGAATCCAATTCCATTTAAGTTTCTCTCACTTATTTACTTATTATTATACATGTATCAAAAGCACTTTATTTACAAATCACCGGGATACTTTTAATAATCGTGATGAAATTATGCTGAATTTATACTGTATGCTTAGTTTAATACTGAGAATCGAAAACACTATACACATGCGTTCTTAGATTTTAGAAAATTGAAATGAAATTAGGATTCTAGGATCAGAAGTTTTTGAGAGTCTTGTAGGAAGAAATAAAGTCACGGACCTACCTACGTTATTTTACGTTACGAACGTTATTCTTCAATTATTTAGTAATTGCAACGTTGGTTAAAAACTTTGTAGGTAATTGCTTACTAAGTTAGAAATGTTACATGTTATGTGATACAAATCTGTTCTTTTATATGTATCACTTCTTACATACAATGATATTTGTGATTACAAAAAAAATATTACATATTTTTGCAATAAACCTTAACATTTTGTAAGTGTCCCGCTATGAAAAGCGGGATTGGACAACAAAAAATAAATTACGTGTTGATTGCTCTACATGGAATGGGTTCGCGAATGCCCCGCAATTCCGAGGCGTGCAATTTGAGGCTCTAAATCAGAGAGGAAGTCTTACCGCTACCGATAAATAACAGCTGCGTGCGAAACGATTAGCGTTACATGAAGATCTTTCATTCTCAACGCAGCACTACTGTTTATTAAGCTATTAAGCAACCGATCATTACGACTGTTGCTGAGTATAGCTCTTTTCACAAAGCTTGGTTGTTAAACTATAATTTTTGAGATTCGCTGGAATTTTATACTTCGGATGGAATGACAAACGCTTGTAAAATTGTTGAAAAAGTTAAACTATATCCTGAACATGAAATATTTTATATCAATTTTCAATCGTGTTTATTGTTTTGTTATCTTAAGTATTTAACTTATCAATCTCAACACAACAGTTAACAGTAAATCTAAAGCACAGAATTAGTGCCGTGTAACTCGATTTAAATAAATGTCTCACCAAAAATGTTCATTGAAATCCAGGTCAGTTTTCACATGTCAAGAATTGACGTAACGTTATTAAAGGGAAGCGTGTAGCGTTGGTATGTTACCCAATGTTATGTGTAGCCTGCAATCGATTCTCCGCGCTTGCCGTGAAATCGACCACCGCTTTCATTCTGAACAGTTAACCTACTCGCTTAAACCACACTTGATCCTTCTATTAAACGACGCTACCGATCACACGCCCATTAGATACACAACAATATTTAAACCCAAACAAAAACTGTCAACAATTTTGACAATAAAATAAAAGACCCAAACACTCCATAATTCGAATTTATGACCTCCCACAGGCTTGTTTCCTCATTATTAATATCGACATTAATACAATACCAATATCCTGACCATAAATGTCACAGCCACTGGCGCCTAGCACAGGTAAAACTATAAAAGTACACAAAAACGGTCAACTGCCAACAATGCGGTGACGGTGAAAAAATTGAAAATTTATAACACCTCCCGCTACCCGGCCACCGGTATAAAAATCCCGAGAATTGTAATTTTTCTTACAAAATTTAGTGATATGTCAAACCTGTTCGACGTGGCAAATAAAAATGTACGGGGCGAGGTAGAAAAAACAAACTAAAGACTTTGGGTTATTGCTAAAACAAGGGAAGGTTACCATATCAATCAAGGCGTTGACAAAAGTGGAATTTTTTCCTCGTGCCCGGGCCGTGGGATGAAAAAAGGGTCCGTGTTTATGGAAATGCAATAAAAGAGACGCGAGCGTTGCGCGGGCGCAGCCTTACCGGAGCTTTACCTACATCACTTTTAATGTGCATTATTTTTTTGACAATTTTAACATCGCATACAATCCTGTGTTTTGATAAAAGTACCTATAACATGTATTAATACTGTAGGGTAAATCTTATGCATTTTCTTATTAAATTCATTATGACGTAAAATTTAGTACAGGATAAAAATAAAAATATCAATTTGAAAATTGTGTGTGTATTTGAAAAAGTATTCCTATATTATTATTATTTTTTCAAAATCAAATTAAACAACTATAAGTTAAAGTACCAGTACAATTTTATTTAAAAACTTTGTCCAGAATCGAACCCACACCTGTCTCAAGCAGGTATACGAGTGCGAGAATGATAAAAATGTGAGTGCGCACCCCCGCGGCGCGGATAGTCCCGTGTCACTCAGTGCAGTGACCACGGTTTGTGTGAGAACCGAACAGGTTTGTTTGTTTTGTACGCCACGATATTGTTACCCTACTTAATTCCTTCGTATTCCTACTGTGTTTTATGGAATATTTTGTCTTTATTTTGAAATTCGAAGAGTAATTGTTACTTAAGTAAAACGGATATAAGGGCGTATTCGCGTATAACCAACTAACTTTGGTAAAATAATAAAAAGTATGAAAAACAATGAATTTACACAATATAGTTTGTATTCACTGCAATCGTGTAAGGTTTTCCTGTACCTACACTTTTTTCAACTTCTAGAGACATTTAGACTCTACCTTTACAGGAAAGTTGCATCGAATTCGGTTGAATAGGCTTTTTCAGTCTATAAATAAATATTTTTTTTTTTATATTTTAATACACAAAGAGCACATCTATGATAAAAAATGCAGTTATTTTAAAATAACAGACAGGCACTTATTTCACATTTACTTATTTACATTTATTCTTTATCTTTACGTTCCGTTTTATGTTATTTTTATTTTATTTTCATAGTCTTAAGTAGTTATAAAACAATAGTTGGAGAATACTGGATGGACGGACTGGAAATTTAATTCGAAAAAAGCGTGATGATCTTCGTCCATATTAATTTGATTGCCTCATTAGAATTTCATCGTATAGCTTGAAGATTTTATGAGCAGCATGTACCAGTAAGTATATCACACTTGTGGAAACTTTATGAGCGTTTTATGAGACTTGTGACCTGCAAAGTGTTTTAAAGGTTTCTTTACAAAATTAAATAAGTTTAATTAGTTATTTATCTACAAAAAAAAATGAATTTAACAATGTCGTTAAAATATGTTGTGGCCGTAAAAAATATTTGTCTATTCTACCGATCACGAGTGGCTTGATTAAAAAAACTACCCATATTCGTGCGGAATAATTAATCTGTGTAAGAGCGTCTTTAGAATTTTTTGTACCATGTGTATTCATAACATACGTACTTTAATTTGTAGTTATGTGGAGTACCTACCGAGTATAATATGGAATACCTAATAGGCTGTTAGTTATTTAAATCCTAAAGTACTGGGCATTAATAAATATTTACTTAACCGTTTCAACAGTAAGTTGGTGTAAAATCCATAATATAGAGATCACTAGTACCTGTCTATGCTACAAAAACAATCAATTCTCAGTCTACCTCAAACACAAAATTCTTGCAACCGACTCGAGCATTCTTGTCTTTGCATTTATTGTAATTGTAACTATTTGAGTAAGGAACTTGGAACACTTAGCAAACAATATTAACATAATAATCGTATATATCAGCAAATCGTGCTTGTGCTACAATGACCTATATTTAAATGCAATATAAATTCAAAAATGTCAAGTGACACCGTTATCTAAGTATCGGTAGACCGCAGGACGTGAATGACCTAGCAGGTAGTGAGTATGACTCACTACGAAAGGTTACTACGAAAAATGTCTTAAACATGTCACCTGTGTGGTAAAAGAAATACTACTATTAGGTCGACTGCTGGAATAAGGCTTATGAACCTCCCGAAAGGATACTACAAAAATTGTCTTGAATTTTTTTATATGATCAAAGTAGCAAACGAGCATGCAGTCACTTGATGTAAAGTGGTCACTGCAGCCCATGGACGTCAGTAATCTAGTTAGCCAGTTACTGGTAATCCGCTATGGGTCCATAAAGCAAAGTAGTATACTACTAAAAGATAAACGACCCGGTCATCATATCAGTTGTCTTATACAGTGTTTATTGTTCAATCCCCGGCCAGCCAGACATGAAAATAATTTGTTTAGATTTATTTCTTAGAGCTACTATGGGCAACATCTCCAATCAGTCCTATCTATATCTAACGTCGATTTTAGATGTCCAAGGGCGACAGTGGCCACTTATCATCAAATAAACTGCATATTGTTTTGTTTTTATTTTTAATACCTAAATAGAACAGGAACTTTCATGCATACGTTTTAAACCTACATAAGCCTATGAAGACAAAACATTATAGAGAACTAGATACACAGAAACACCATAGATTCGCCTTTGTTTACGTTACGATTGCGTGACAAACAGAAATTAGCATCAGTAGTAATGTGTACTAATTATGTCACCATAAATCCCTTCCATACATATTGTGGTTATTTTTAAAACCAAAATGAACATGTACCTACGTATTGATTGCTATCAGTATAATTGTTCAGTTATAAATATTGGGTAGCTCATACTTCAATGTCTAGTATTAAATGCTTAAATAAATATATGGTGCCAGTATGGGTACAGACTCAAGCTGCACCATTTAATAGCTCAGACAATACTATTCATTAATTGTAATCAACCCCCGGTATTATTAAAGTCCTAACTCCAGAATTCTATTAGAATACCTTGAGTGACACGTCTAGGAAAGACTACTAGAGTACTAATGAAATAACACAATTAAATATACTTAGTTTTTAGTGCCTACATCCATTCCAACACTAAAAAACAGTGACATTTAAAAATACCACAACAATCACTTACAAAGTTCACGACTTATAGTTTTTCTTATTTTGGCCATTCGAAAAGCTAAGCACAGACTTTAATCAGAGAGGTTGTTTACATCTCTGTTTTTAATATTGCCATTACTAACCTACTATAAAATTATAGAAACATTTAATATGCTTTATCCGTAAAATATAAGTTTGATAATTTTATTATTAAAAAAAACTTTAAAGAACATTACACGCAAATTATTATTTAACAACTTTAGAAATCTAATAAATAAGTACACAATTTTTTTTATAAAATGCATTCAAGTTAATATTTTTGAATCTGCGCGTACCTACACTCGTAACAGGAAAAATATGCAAGCTAGCATTGAATTACAAATTAAATTTTGCAAAGCAGTAGGACGTACACATACAAATATCTTGAACATCCTTTTATGACGTAACACAGAACACATAAGGCAGACAGTGTGGGACCGACTTTGCCTAAACGTTAGGTATTAGTTCAATCGATAACGAGAAACGAGAAGCGAGATAAGCAAAATAGACTAACGAAACGGTGAAATATTTGCGTCACACCTATCGCGTAAATAGCGTATAGCGCTTAACTATGACAAAAATTTCAATAATTTATCATTTACAGATGATGATATAATAACCATATTTTAAATTTTACCATTCGTGTTTCCTATACAAAAACAACATTTATAAAATGTAAGCGATAAAATAGTTATCGCCAATCGTTTATCTATATCTCGTGTGACACGTGGGATCGTAGAATTCTTATTGTGATAGTTTATTTGGCACTTGTTTGGCCGATGAATGCCAAATAGGCGAGTTCCATGACCGCCCGCGTTCAGCCTTCCTATTTCTCATGCATGAAATGCGTATATGTGGATATTATGCTATGTGATAAAACTGGATAGTGCCTAATAATAGGCCGTATTAGTGAGAGGACGAGAGGCAGCGTGGGAGATTTATTGAGAAAATTTATTGAATGGGACGCTAGGCAGTTAGTGGAATACCGCGGTTTAATATGCTGATTTTATTCTGAAGTTATTTACATAGTATTTCGATTAAATGTCTTCGAATGGAATTGTGAATTTATTGTTCTAAATGTTACAGCTAACATTTCTCTAGTTGCTCTCAATTAGGTTTTCGCGTGATACAAATAGAATAAACGTCAAATAAAGAAAATATTCGAATACACGCATTCGAAATTCAAAATTCGAATTTATTATTTTATTTCGAAATAGACAATGCATAGAGCATTTACAAGCAGTAATAAATAAAAAGCTGAAGTGTTCGCACGCGTGAAGTAGCGGCCAGCGACGCAGTATATCTCGCTCGCGGTTTTATTGCGGGTACAGCGTTCATACTTATCTACGGCCTCTGTTTAAAATCTTGTACGAGACTGATATTTTCTTTTACGACTTTTGTACTACTGGGAATTTAAACTTCATAATGTTAAACGTGCGTGCACGCGTATAATTGTTTTTTAGCTTTTGTTTAGCGTCGAGTTTTACTGCAGAACGCGAAATTTATTGCGCGCGTTTAAACTTTATCGTTACCTTGTTACATCGCATCTGTAACAGCATTAAACTGCATAATTTTCATAAATTTGCTTATTAAAATACTTGGAATTCTTTATTACAAAAATAATTGCCTATTTTGTTTTCATTTCTTGTTCTTTATAGATACAATGTACCTACTTAAGAAAACATTTTTTTCAACAATATACACTTGAATGTAGTATTGTGTATATTGTTTAAATAAAAATGTTTCTATCAAAAGTATCATATTTCACTAATAAAATTGTAATGTATATTTTATTATTCAAACTATTTTTATATAATAATATACCAACTCTGGTACTCTCATATTTTGTTGTAACGTTTACGAAATTCAGCACCTAATATAACATACAAAATAATAATATACAGCCTTAATAAATTCACACATCCGAAGAATCGCAGTAGCAAAAACTCGTTCTGTACAACATTATTACTTAACCAGGCAATTTAAAGTTCTTCATTCTTACACTTTCAATGTATTTTGAAATTCATAGCTTAATAATCTCATTGTTATAATGAGTTTTATAAACTGTTTTCATTTTAGAATTTCATTTGTGAACTACACATTCTCAGATTTTATTCTGTATTATTACGTAAGCACCTAAATTTTATGTAGATACTTTATATACTTTTTTCTTTTTTTTTATGGTATGATAATATTTTTTTATGTTTGATAAGGGATACAGAAGTTTTCTTTATTATGACTAATTCCGGAGCATTTTTAGGTTTGAGTCCCGGTAGAAGCAAATTTTAAAATGAATTGTAGTATATGCTTCAGTATACGCTTCTATTTAATAATTGGGTTAGTATTCAGAACAGTTTAGTTTAGCAACTAAAGAAAATTTAGTAAAATCATATTTCCTTGACATTCCATTCCATGACCGCATTCCACGTAAAACTAATTTAATAAAACATTGAAATGGTTCAAATAATGTAATTATTACTGCAAATTGCTTAACATTATTACCCCATTGTTATTTACACTGAAATAAATTTCCCTCTATTTATAACCACCTCTGACTTGAGCCACCTAATTTGTATTGTCAAAAGATTCCCACTTAGTTTAATTCGTGTCAAGTGCACTCGAGTGATTAGTGCAGCCTAATTATTGTAAATAGAAATAAAGTTTTAGTCGCCTGTCTTACTTGCATTATGTTAAGAATCTCATGTACTTACTGTTTAAAAATTATGAACGTATTAGTAGTTGATGATTACTATCCAGAGAAATCTGTATAAAAAGTTATCAAAGATAGATTTGTCTATCAATCCTTAATTGTCTAGAATATGGAATATTGTCTAGAATATAGAAGGAATATGGCCTGAAGGCTTCTGACTTTTGAAAATAAATACGTGCCCAACAGTGGGACAGAAATAGATAAACGATGACTATCGTAAATATACAGATCTATCATACATGATGAAAAATAAAAAAAATAGTATTCAACTTGTACCTACCTATAAGAAAAAGTTCCTCGCTTTTGTAACATGTCTTGAATATTTAGTTACTCGCTCGTAGTGAGGTAAGCGATTAATTATTATGGAAATAAATTAAGTTTTAATTCTTTTAACTTATAGTATAGTGACCAATTATTGAGAGTACTTGAGACAAGGTCTCTGTTTCTTAATGGCTGTTTTAATTAGTCCGTTGTTGTTACAATTTGGGGTCTTATAATAATGAAAATGAGCGCAATTAACTCATTAATATATAAACTAGATTTTTCAGTATGACTTTGCTTACTTAAAGTTTGAGGCTACTAAAATCATATTTTTTGTATTATAGTGCACATTATTACTTGTGCATAACACAAACATGAAAAAACAAATACCTACCTACGTAGGTACTACATATATCATGTCGCAACCCTTATTTTGACTCCAAGATAATTGAGAAAAGATAATTGAGAAAGTCGGGTAAAAAGTCATATAAACACATATGTGTTAATATATGTTTATCCCTTTAAAACTTGACTACGAATACATTCTATAATACTTATTTAAAGTTGTCATGAAAACATGTTTTTTGTATACACGAAATACTTCTAAAATTTATGACCTTTAACTTAACGCAATAAATTACTAAAGAACCGGTTACGTAGAAAACTTCACAGAAACAATCTAAAACCCGCCTTTAATTATGTTAATGTGCATAATAATTAAAATAAAACAATTAAAACATGAAGCCGCTATGTCATCATAACGTAACAACTCTATTTTCGACTCTATTGGATTTACTGTCATGAATAATAATATAATAGAAGAATTAAACTTCGAGATAAAACCAAAATTCTCATTACCAATCGCGGGTTCATCTCCGATTAAAACCAAAGCCATTGTCCCACGGTTCCCACAACGAAAATAAAAGTGAGAATTCAATCTCGACGAAACCGTATTAACGGTATCTACGTACATTTATAATATTAAAATTACGCACACATCCGGGTAGTCTAAACACGTATAAAACGCAAAACACAATCTCTATTTAAAGTAATGTGTTGAATCGTCCTTCCTGCTCGGTAATAGCCAATTTGTATATATCATACCGGTTGAACATTATGTAATTTAGCCAACAAAAGGCAAATATGCCGAGCCATTCCTCTAGTTTATGTCTGCGGGAAAGGTATTAAGGTAAATTGTACAATTGCGCGCACGGGCCACTCGTTAACCGACATGCCGGTCCGACGTGACGTCTCGACAGCGATGTCGCATTGTTTCAGTTTTATGCGTACCCGACCTTAGATTAAATGTTAACTGGAAGATTTATAGCGGTCATAGAGGGGCTAGTTTAGTGGACGCTGAGGTCTTTCGACGAAACGCTCAGCTTTCTTAAGAGCCCAATTTGTGGGAGCGCTTAACGCCGTGTCGTGCTCGTATGCATGCCCCGCCTTTTTATTGCTGCCCCTTAACTGTAAACAACACCCATTCATGTAGGATCTGTGTCTGAATTAAGCTCGTTGGAATGTAACCATGGGAGAACGAGCCAACTCACGATTTAAATTATGCTTTTTATTTTGGGTACGCTCCATTTTTACTACCTTATAATAAAAATTTAATAGCCTACCTAACCTCTTACAACCTAAAAGAGAGAGGAACATTTCACAACTTTTCTAGATTACAAAGAGATATTTCCACTATACAACCAGTTCTCATTAGCAAATCGTCCGTGAGTAGAATAACATAGACATCAACGAGTACAACTACGTATGAGAAAATTGGTCGATTCTTACACTCACCAATCTTCGTTTTGGCTTGATCAGCGGTCGATTCTGTCCATTCATCTTGTAGTAGAGGCCGCATGCGTTGCATAAGTAGTGCCCGGTGCCATCACGCCGCCACAGTGGCGTGCTCGTCGCCCCGCAGTTCACGCACTCGCGACCCTCTGTCGTACGCAAAGTCGGAGCGTTAATAGCAGGCCTTATTAATGATATTGGTAACGAATTAAAGAACAAATAGATTTGCTATATCTTAAGCTGATTTTAATTGTGCGTGACGTTAATTTAGACATAATTTTTTATAATTAATATAAATGATAAGGCAATTAGTTAAATTTTATCATGTTATTCTTGTTATAATTACGTTACAATATATAAATAGCACAAAAATCAAAAAACATAAACACCAAATGCAATGAATACATATGATAAATAAGAGCATGAAGAAAATTAGTAGTGTTAGGATAACTGTATTACCTGTCTCCTGGCAGGCTGGGGAAGACGAGAGAAAATCACATTCAGAAACATTACCAGTCAAATTTCACTACACAATTACTGAAGCATGCAATTACCTTAAGCCACACGGTTACTTAAAACCTAAGCTACCTTTCACAACTTTTATTAAATAAAAATAATTGTAATTCCAGCGTAAAATGTAAAATATTTCATTAACAAGGGAAAGCACGGCGAGTTTCACTCGTGGAAAAAACTATCAAGATTTTTTTACACGCAAGGAAAATTGAGAGAAAGTAATGCCGAGGCATTCGCGCATTCATAAGTATATCTACACATGCAAAACGCCCTTAGCGGGGAACAGAAAAACAGATGTGAAAACGGCTTATATTAAATTACGTCTACGCTTACGGGGTTTAAATAAAACCTTAGATAAAAACTTCCGTAGCATTTAAATGAATTACAACATATAAAAATAAATCGGGGTCGTTGTGAATATAATTTGCAAAAGCTGTAGCGTCTACGCCACCTACGAGTTTTAAAAATAGAGATCTTAGATTAAAAGTTCCGTTATATTCATACAGCTAATATATTAAAACAAGTAAAGGATATTTTTATTTCAATTTTCATCATTAAATTTATTCGTCAGCTAGCAACAAAAGCGAGTCGGTTCGAAAACATATTGCAAAAATTGCCGAGAATATAAAAGATTTAGAGCGTAACCAAAACTATAAAATAAAGTATTACCTACATGCTAATTTCCACTATGTGTAATTGTACACTGTGGTGTACGTCAAAACAATTTCCAACGCAAGCAAAATATCTCAGGCGTAAACAGTATTGCAGAAATCAAAAAGCAATCTACATACCTACTATACTATACGAGTTACTTTACGCAAGTTCTTCGACATAGAATTTTAAAAACAAATAGAAAAGAAAATTAAAACGTTACTCTGAATACATTATTCATGCCAGAATTTTAAACATGCATTAATAGTTGCCTCAGGATGAGAGGCCCTCCGGAAGTAGCGCATGTTTTATACCAATTTTTTGCATGATTTTTGTATTTTCAAATAAATAGTATTTATTTTGTTACGTCGCTAATAGAGCCCGGAATCCACACTTTACTCAGACGCACGATAAAGATATCAAAACAAAGGATTCAATTAACAGTCATTAATTTCCAATCGAGTAGCTACTTTACGATGGATGTTAAAAAGTAGCTACTCTCTGTTTTATTGTAGTGATGTGCAAAAATCGTAAATTTGACGTTCGACCCAAACTTTCCCACACCGAAAATCGAAATTTCTTCAAAAGTTAATTGTCAATTTCACTTCGTAACGTTGAAGAGGATATGTTCACATATGGGATGCGCGTGCGCCGCCCACAGTCTTTCTAACTTGATTACAAGATCGATGATTTACCGAGATCGAATTTCGAGGCCACCTCGTTACTCCCTCGCATCCTCTTTAAAAATCCGATTAAACGAATCTATAACACAATACATTATGAAGCTGTCGTATATTATTTTAAATCACTGTTCATACAAAAGGCCGCATTAGCTGTACATTCATATTATAAAATAAATTGTTTATTTATTCCAACTGTATTTGCTTTTATGGAAGTTATAGAATTCTCCTTAAACGCTAAAACACCTGGTTGGTGGACATCTGGCATATAATGAGACATATGAAGAGTTCAATTAAAATAATAGAAATTAAATGTCACTTAAAAAGGCGAAATGACATCTTTCGAGTTCTTGTTATTATTTCATAGTTGTATACATATTCAGTTGCACTTAATCCTTCTTATTGTAATTATAAGCTTACCTATTTGATCAACAATCAGCGAAAAGATTCTCAGTTTTGACTTAACGAGCCAACACTAATTTAGAATCAAGACATTTCAACAAAATGTTAATTTTATGATTAAGACACCTACTAAGAAAAATATTTTAACAGTTTACCCGTAAGGGGTGAAATATTTGTGTTATTTTTATAGTCTGCGAGTACGAAGTCGCGGGCAATAGCTAGTTAAATAAAAATATTAAACCAGATTGAAGCAAAAAATATTATCCTTAGTCTAAACAAATTCTTTAGCTCGTCTCAGTATTTGCAACTCATTTTCCGTTAATTAATCGGTGGCAACAAAACGGAAATGATCAATTAATCGTTATTCGTGAGAAAATTGCATTATCCAATTACATGGCGTGTCCTTAAGGTGCAACATTACTTGGAGAGAATTTATAATTAGCTATTTTCTTATTATTAAGTTTGTTTAAGAATGTATTTATGTTCAATGGTAATGTCGCTTTATTTTTAATTAATTTATAATAAAAGTATGATTTAAGTTTGGTAATCAGACAGGTCATCGTCCCCATGTACCTACGGAAAAATATAAGTACCAATCTTCTCTATAATTAAACAAGTAAATAGCTGTATATTTTGACTATAACGAATTATTTCATCTATAAAATATGAATAAAATTGTAGTAGAATTAATTTAATGCATCTATCCGTCTTCAATGTATGAAATAATTTAAATTTAAAGTGCCTAATAGTTAGTGTACCTATGCACTTGTTGCTATAAGAATTTTACACATTTAAACTTAATAAAAAGAGACAAAATAAAAATATATACAAAGAAATATAGATCTTAATTAATGCTAATAACATAGATTAATAGATTTAAATCCTTTAAGTGGTGCATAATTTGAAATACTACTTTGCGGCATGTTTGAAAACTAAATTTCTTGCAACGTCGTTAGCACCTAGCTCTTAGCGGTTAGCGTTTCGCCTTAAACGAAACGAGTTTAATGCCCTGTAGATTGTATCGATCCAATGTATCGGTAGGTATGTTTATAATAATAATATGTATCTAGATCTGATTATCCAAGTCCCCAGGTAGACGCTACGGCGTATTGAATAAATAATGATACCGCGCAAGGATCTAACGAGGAAGGTGAAAGTGCTCGAACATCCGATAGAAAAAGTATCTAAAAAACCACTCACAACGTTTTTCGAGCTTTAGGCAATACGACCATTCATCTTTTTTATGTAAAAACCAGATCACAACCGGCAATTAAATCGCCCGGACCTTATCGAAAACTTATTGCGATCGAACCGACAACTCACTTTTTGGACTAACCCTTTATTTTTTTGTTGATCGATAAAGCCTGTAATTTGCTCCGAAGTTTCTAATAAATAAACACCAATAACGATTATTAGGAAAAAATAACAGGATATTACACGAAACACGGAGTTTATGACAGTTTCTCTCGCAGTTATACTGTTTTAGTCCAATAGTAACGACTCTATTGATAAAACGTTTGTGAAAGTCGGCGCGGCCGCGGGCGGCGGAGTTTTACGAGATTTACTGCCACCTGCCTCATATACATCGACATCACACGTATTATTAAAAAGAACTGCATCTCTGATTAATCGCTGTACGATTTAATTGTTCAATTCGGTTCCATCGTAACCAGAGTCGTGCGTTAATTCGTTCACACTGTGAGAATTATTACTTTATTTCCTCGTACTTCAACTATCGAACGATCTACCGCCCTCTCCGGACGTGATTCTGACGCAAAATAAAGATATCATTTTATGCCCACGTAACGGTGCCTGTCCAGCGAGATAAACCTATCCTGAACACTGCAGAAGTTTGAAGTTTGAGCGAAAAATTCCTGTGTTTCAAAATTAGAATGCGGCTCGCTCTTTATTGCCCAGAGTGACGTGCGCTCGTGACGCGGCGGCGCTACGTGACCGCGATAAAAGATTTTCATCTGCCATATTTACGTAGCCGAGTGGGCGGTTTTTATTTTTCGAGAGTCTCGAGCGAGCGAGCACTTCGGGACGTGGAGAGCGCAAAGTTTTCACACGGCTCGTCCGAGGGGAAAACAACTCCTGCTGACGTCGCAACGCGCTGACCTCCCGGAACTATCGATGCGTTCAAAATAAATGAAGACAGCCGGTTGCCCGTTACTGCTCAATGAAATCACGTAAAAACGGAGCGTACTGGTAGTCACGTATAACGCTAATGTGAAGCAGGGTAATGTAATTTAAATGAAGGACTAATTCGCTCCCGTGTACCGTGACGCACTCTCTCGGCGCATCGGCCCATCAACACGTAACGGTGAGGGTATTTTGCATACAAACCATTAAATTATTGCTCAAAACTTATTCTTTGTTGCGCCACAGAGGCTGTTATTACGGCCTAATTGTACGTCTGTATGCAAATAGAAAATTTTAATGGTAGCCGATGAGTCTCGACTCTCGGCGCCATCTTTTTATTGAGAACAAACTAATACTGGAGTAACAACATTTTTTAAAAATAAATACCAAATGCTTTTAGACCGTTTGTGGTGAAGATAAGTCTAGCTTCTCGCAACAACTAGCTTT
This sequence comes from Urbanus proteus proteus, assembly GCA_018251915.1. Classification (NCBI taxonomy): domain Eukaryota; kingdom Metazoa; phylum Arthropoda; class Insecta; order Lepidoptera; family Hesperiidae; genus Urbanus; species Urbanus proteus. The sequence goes on from DWPV01000008.1 coordinate 35,623, forward strand.
TATATCTGCAAAATAGTGTAAGCTGTATTCTAGTTTGACATTTCTGATAAGATAGAAGAACTAGGAAAATACATAATCCAATTAGTTCGTAGAATCTGCGAAATTATAATCGTTCTAAGATCGGATTCCTACACTATTTATAATAATACATAGATAAGAAATTGATCTGAAGAGACGCTTCAGTAGGTACTAAAGGTCTTTTAAATAGAAGAATACATTGTAACTATAATGGCTATGAGACAATAAGAAAAATGATAGACCGTCCCGAGTCCCTAAAATTGTTAAATGTTAAATTCAGATAATTTCACGTATTATAACACTAATTAAAATACAAGCGACAATGCGAATTGATGCGAAGGAATAAAGCCATTTTTCACGGGCCCTGCACGGCCAATGCCGTTCATATTTGCATTCGCTATTAGCATACGACCAGATAATTATGACGGCAATTGCACTGAACCCACATAATTACTGCCGGTCGGATGACGAGGACTTATTAAGTCTTCAATCGTACTTGTCGGAATGTTTTGTGTTGGTCCAGTGTACGAGATGGGGAAGATTGGTTTTTAGAGCTTGGATGTTTTAAGCTTGGTCTTATATGAAGCAATATTCTATGACACGGTGACAGTTAACAAGTTATATACGATCAATTGTGAAAACATTGATTTTAAGCTTAATCTTAAATCAAGAACGGATGCATGTAGTGGTACCTACCTCATATTTAAGTTTTACAAAATGACTCGTGGACGATTGATAAAAATAGCGATTTTGAGCTTGATCGTATATCAAGCACAAATTTAAAAAAAATTAGGTACGCGCTCAAATTATATTTTCATCAGTCATGTTTAACATAGAATTATGATATATACTCTTTATGTTATTTGTTTGTAAGAGATGTCGTATTTTTATTTCCTTACTTACTAGTCTCATACAAATCCAACAAAGAACATACATTAAAGGTCGTAATGTCACTGACCTTAGCTTAATTAATATTAACAACAATAACTTCTGTAAGGAAATTCAAACACTAAATCAACGAATTAATGAGTATGTTGTGGTTTAATGGCAATTTCATTATTTAACTAACTTTTTCCCGCGTCTTTGTTCAAGGATTACATTGCCGCAAATTGTACATCACCCCAATTAAAAAAAAAAAAATTAAGGTTTTTTTTAGCTCTTTAGGATAAATTAGAAACTTCCATATTTTAAAATCAACAGCCGCAAAATCAAATTCTGAAAAAAGATTACTATAGCATTGTGTACCTAAGTATTGTGTAAGTAAATAATAATTTGAGCTTCGAAAAAGTATTTTGTAATACAGTCAGACACATTTATTTATGTGTAGTTCACGGGCCCCCGGATTTAATGCAAATTTCACTGCAATTGTATACCATCAGACCATAACGAAGTCAACATACGAAATACTAAGCGCACTAAAAATATTCATTACCTCGTTTTAAAATACGTTTTATATAGCGTATTACATTGTGCTTGGAACAATCAAAATGGTAAATTAGACGTAAATTCATTGTTTCTTTTTTTCAATTGTATGTTTTGTTCTCTAACGGATGTACCTAAGTACCTCCGTAGTTATAAAATACCCGATTAAAGGTTGATCTTCTCAATGTTAATGCTATATGTAGATATAGGCTTGGATATAGTGTTATGTAGATTAACATAGGTAGTCTTTTTACTAATACATAGACCGATTAGAATGTGTAACTGCCTCTCCCAAGCCACACCCTTCAAAACAGGCATAACACGGCATCGCCTAACCTATTCTGTTATAAGGTAGATATAGGAATATTATGGTAGAGTTAGCGCATTAAAATACAAAATTGTAAGAAATACAACAATTTCTGTAATGTATTTCTGGCGACAGGAATCCTTAATATTTAATTCTAAAATCTTAGTTACGTTAATCGCACCATGAAGCATCTTGCGAAAAGAAATCGTATGCAAAACGTATTACAGCATTAGTGTAGCATAAAAACAATTGCACCCGACAAAATTAATAACATACTGAGAGAACCGTCCCGGCTTCATTCCGGTTGCCCGGCCGTCCGTGGCATACGAGCACGCTAATAACACTAGCTATCTTCTTAAACGTGGACGCCATTATGGCCATTACACATACGTCATACAGACCACAATCCCGTGCACAATTAAGAACAACGATAGTACAATCTATTTCAGTAACTGTACCACTACGCTAATTGGTTGCGCAACTTTCCGCGAAACATCTTTGTTGCAACAACATACGTGAGGTGCATAGAAATTTCATTGTTCTCTTTGCATTAATATACAAAAATTTCATCCGTATGTACTCGCTGTAGAGCTCATATTATCTTGATTAGTTAAGCGTTTGAATTATTGTCGAAACGTTAGAATTGTGGAGTGGAATAAATTAAATGCCGCTTAAGAAAACGAGAATTGCATTAGAAAGTAACAAGTGGTTAAAATTAACTTATTTAATCGCAACAGTTTGCACCATTCATTGAAGTAATGATAAAGGTCTATTTGACTGCTAGACACAACGCAGATATAATCTTGTACCAAGATAGGTAATCTATTGTTATTGTCCAAAACTAATAACAAAATTGTTAATGTCATTGTGTGCGAATAGTTAATTTGATACATAGGTCTTAAAGTTAATAAATTAACGAGTCCGTTTATAATGAGATGGGTTGTCTCTGAACCGATTGTCAAAATGGTTGTATGTATGTCAGTAACTAAGTACCTAATGTTCATTCCCATAAAAAATACCTATTGAATTTACTAATAAATCTACGTATAAAATAGGAGTTACTTTAATAATGCCCCAATATTATTTTTTTAACCGAGTACCTATTCTTTCCTAAGTTAAGTTTTCTTTATATACTACAAATAGAAAACCAGTTTCTCTATTTTAACTCTTCAAATGAGATCTATAGTTTGATTATTCTTAGCTACAATACTACAATACCAATAATAGCTACAATTATTATCAGACATTCGATTATAAAACATGTAGGTACCTACCTACTGCCAGTAGGTTTGTTTTTGCTTAACATAAAGAATTATTAGTTTTGTAGTATCAATTCACAACGATTCCTACATTTGCGTGTAAAAAAGCGATGTGGCAAGGCCGCAAGACCTTCACCAGTAAAGGGTTCCGGCAGGCGCCAAACGGACCCACCTGCGTACACATTCTAATATATTGTAATTTAACAATTGCTACAAACCGATTGTTTTAATTCCTATTTCTGTCTTATAACAAATCGCTGATTTATAGATCAAAGGATATAAGACGACTCGAGGCATTAAAACTTAATCTGGAGTAGCGAAAAATTTCTGACTAACCTCAAGCTTATATAAGAGGAAGTTTCCTGTATTTTCTTCCTCACAGCCTTTTGACATAGGTAAAAAAACAAGAAAGCACAAATGAAGGACAGTCTAGACTTTTTCTGCTGTAATCTACCCATTTACTAAACTGTAATCTAAAAATATAAAACCATTAAATATCGCCTGATATTTATGAACCAGGTAAACGGACACCCCAAGTACAGGTGTCAACAATCAAAAGGGGTCTACTTTAATATATGCGTATTATATTTTAGTCCTGACATGTAGCGATATTTATGAGACAATGTAAGTTAGGTACCAACACTTTAATTTGTTGCTAATATAAACTACAATGGGCACTAAACATCAGTAGACTGTTCATTGATAGCGCAGATCCACTGATAGTATCGCAAACCATTATCACAACGCAATAGATTTAAGTTTTAATTTCTTCTAGAATCCGTTTATTTCACAGCTCAAGCGGAGGCTCGAGGTCAGATCGCAACAATGGAATGGGCTACATCCGGCCGCGGTCGCATTATCATAATATTGCTTCCACCAAGGAACTGCCCGGTACTATAACAACGTTTACGCCTATACTCGCGATTTATGCGACCCATTTCAATGTCCACTTATTCAATATACACCTTTTACGTAGACCTCGGCAATGTTACGCAATGGTCTGTTTAAAATGATTTGTGATTTGCAATTATAGGTCGATTTGAGATATTTCCGAATGACAATGCCAACTCACACATTTTGTGCACATAAGCTATGCACAAAGTAGTATGATTGGACAATGTCATGACTACTTAAACAAATCAATAATTACGGAATACATTATCTTAATTATCAAAAGCAGGGGTAAAAGAAGCGGCTACTATAGCAATCACTTCTAATAAATTAACTTATTAACGAATCATCCTATATCTTATTATTACAAGTAGAGCTAAAAGAAAGGGCTAGTAATAATAAACCAAAAGAGAAAATCGAAAATCTATTTAGAACCAAACTTTTGATGCATTCGTTATTTGAAAAATCAATACATTATAGTCTTTGAATCAGGATAAATTGGAAAAATAATGTCATTCCTGTTAACGAAGTATCATCACATTTAAGTATGCATTCACCGTATTGTTGGTTGGATACTGAGAATAATACTTAACAACATACCTACTACATCATCATGAATAACCATGATTCATAATGATGTCAGTATGCACGTCGATATGAGCTTAGAATCTAGATCATATGTGGATAGAGTACCTTTATTAAGTAGGGGGAAGATTCAAGCTTTTTAGATCATACTTGTGTTATTATGAATACTAAATTAGCTAGTGATGTCATAAAAAGTCCATCTGATGCTTAGTGGTTGTCTATAGATAGGTAGGTCATCTGTTTCTACCTGAAGCCGATTACAAATTTGTACAAACAGAATAATATACTAATTCTGATGGCAAGTTGTATCCTACAACATATCATGTTTTGCTGGCTTACTATCTCTTCTCTATTCTCTTGTATCGATCACAATAAAGACTTGAAAAAAGTTTAATGTGAGTTCGATCACCAGCCATGTTAATGTACTCGTCTTTGTGTGTGACCATTGCACCCACAACAGAGACTCCTGGTGTAAGACAATGTGCGTATAAGTCACCTTCTTATCTACTTCTATTTGTTATATTATCTAGTATCTAATTACACATATCTATCTATTATAAGAAGTTATATACGCGTAATAATCAACTTATTATTTAAACTACTAAATGAAGAAAGTTATCTTTTTCGTTGCGATCTTTGCAGCCAATTATGATTGTTCACAGGCTACGCATTTCCAAGGGCTTACATTATAATCACACCAAGCATTAAGATGTCGACGGAAGACGCATTGATATGTCTCATAACACTATAGTTTTTCCAACACAATTAACGCCAGTAGCGCGTTTTTCACTACGATTCTAATTACGTCTGAGAACCTCCATTACTGAGATTAAATCGAGATCATACTCGTGAGATCGAAACATGCAAATTCACGTTAAATTTCACAAAATATTGAATAAACATAATAGCGGTGGTAACTCGAATCGAGCCCACATTAACAGCCACTATACATAATGTAAATTCAGTCCGTAATGAGAGACAATAAGAGCCGCCACTTTTTGTTCCCGTCATTGTCAAAGCTTAACTATGAGAGTTATAATTACATATTTATGTATAAAATAAAGCAGCGCTTTGTGCTCGTAATACAATTACTGTTGAGTAATACGCAAACTCTAAGTAATACATTCGTCATAATAACGTATATATAGTAGGTTCATTGCGAAAACTTTGCATCCAATTGTCGGCAAAACAATGGTCGCATTAATATTAAAGGTCAGTCGAACAATATAGCCGTATCTAAGTTTTAATTGTGTTCCTAAATTTCGTTTACTTGACCTAATATAAAGTTATTACAACATTACATGTGAATTTATTTCGTTTTTAATGTCACTGCATTATGCATGTATCCTAGTTGCAAGATTGATGAAAGTGTAACTTCATAGATTTATATCGATCAAATTTAAAGTTAAATTCAATAAATACTAAAGTTATTTTTATGGTATTATAAATACCGTATGTGAATGAATCGATTGTAGATACAACAGATTGAGCTCATGTCGCAAACAGTAAGAGCAAGCGTTAAAAGTTTCAGAAACTATATTTTTGTATTTCTATTTATCTATTAATTATTTGGAAACCAAAACAAATTTAATCTTAAATAAATAAATTTATAAGCTTAAGATAGTTCATAATCTACTCAGTGTAGTTTTACTAAATAAAAATCCGTTACTTTATAACCCGGAATTTATGCAAAAATTACGAAGACTGTTAGTCAACACCAGGTAATCATATCTTAAATGCTACTTAAAATTCAAACAAGACTAGAGCGGCGATTTCGTCAGGTTGAATTTCGAAAATTGTCATAAAAATTAAATAGAAATCCAGTTAAGAGCGTTAGTTTAATTACCGCTAACAATAGAACGCAATTAGGCAATGGGAAATAGCTAGGGGTTCACAAGTTCTCATGTAACAATGAAAAGCTCGAACACCTGAGAAGCTTAGAAGTTCAGAATTAGATCCAATCTTGGGTAATGGGTGTAAATATCAGAATCATTGTTTGTTCTTGATACGCATCTAATTTCAAATCCTACTTACGAAATTTAAGATGTATAAACTGTTTTAATTGTGTTCTGTCACTTGGAATAATTTAATTTCGCTTTAACTGAATTCTACTTTTATGTACTTTCAATTAACGGAGCTATTGTGATGTGAAATTCGTAATTCATGCTAATTTTTGCTATTTTTGGGTACCGGATTCAGTTATAACGTATTAGTAGCACCTTCACCGATTTCAGCAGTTAGTAACAAGCGTGGCCGACACCATAACCCAAAACCCTGGAAGTGATAGCACGTGACGTCACAAAGTACCTATTGCCACCTCCCAGTGCAGACGTTTATCCGACCACATCTCACCTTCTAACATGAATTGACATTTCCATTTCGAAACGCTAATCTAACAAAATGAAATATTAATCTGAAATAGTTATCGAAATAATAAATCGCAATTGTCGATGAGACAATCTGAGCTGATTCTAATTACGGCCGTCGTAGCAGCCATTTTGTGAACTGCTATTCGCCTGTATACTTTTAAGTTATAAATAGAACGGCGAAGATTAATGTTCTGTTTGAATCTCTATATCTTAATGCTCTATTTATTTGAATTTAAAATTTCGTAAATTGTGACAAGTTGACTTTTTTTCCTTTGATTGATTGCAGCAATAAAGTTCCGATTTAAAGAAATAGAGTTGATTCGGCTTATAGTCCGCTGTATTTGTAGGTGGTCGGATAAACGTGTGTAAAATCGTTAACGTGTTAGGTATGTGCGAGCGAGAGCGGTGCAGTGCGTATCCCGGACTCACCGGCGCTAGTTCGCGTCTTGTTGGGCCGGGGCTTACTCTGCTGCTGCCCGCTATACCCCTTCCCCTGGTAGCCGTAGTAGTCGCCGCCGGCGGCGTTGTATTGCGCGTTGTACTCCCCGGAGGGCTGACTCTCCTGAGGGCACGAGTCCGCTTGCGCACCTTCGCGTTGCTTGGAGGGCGGCGCGCCCATCATGGGCTTGACGTCCCCGCAGAGAGGTAGCTCCTGTTGCTGCTGCATGAAAGCGACGCTCATCGCCGTGGCGTGGGCCACGGCGGCTTGGTAGTCTTGTTGACCGAGGGCCGCGGCCGCGACGGAATCGGGGGTGGAATCCTTAGGGGGCGTTGGAGGGAAGGAGAAAAGGGGGTGGGGATGGTGGTGTTGAGCTGGGGATAAGGGTTTGTCTGCGGGCGCGGCGTCCTGCTGGAAGCCGCCGCCCCACGCGCCGCTGCCCAGCGCCTTCGAGTCCAACCAGGGGTGCAGCGGCGTGTGGAAGTGCGGCCTGCACACCTGCCCACTGCCGCCGCTAAGCGTTCGACCTGCACACACAGAAAATATTGGTTGAGAATATTGAATAAACAAAACACGAATTTATTATTACAACTGAAAAAACCGTTTCTTAATCTTGTTATGACCTATTTAGTCATCTCATTGCTGATTCCTTCACGATAACTGTTACGTAAACATAAGAAAATATCTCATTGATTATAATTTCATAATAATTTTCTACTTAGACTAAATCAGACTTATTTATATTAATAAACGGCGTATCTCAATCCGTTCCGCGTATCCATTCAAAAGTTCAAGTGGTTGAATCTGTCTAGTTTGAAAGCCTATCCCATTAAACTGACAAAGATCTGTCGACACGCAGTTATGTCCGCTAGAATCATTACGCTGACAATTTCAGAGGCGTTACGTCCCGCCCGCGATCCAAATTAATATCATTTGAATGTAACCAACTTCACACGACATCTTCATTCTCCAAAATAGCCGTAATTGTAACTCTACTTTAATGCGTATTTGATAAACATATAATGGTTATTCGGATCTCGTTCGTTGCGTCCGTGAACAAAGGCACTCTTTTCCGAAATTACAAAAGCCATGTCATAACAACTGGCAATTAAAATAGTGGGCCAACTGGAAATTTCATTAATTAAATACCCGCGTAGTAGTCATTCCGATGATGTACTGAGGCAATTTGTTTGCATACAATTATTACCATACCTTTTCAGTAACATGATTGTAGGTGAGCTGAAGGTCCACTGCTCTTTTGGATTAATACATAATGAGGATGATTTGTGATGAAATATGTTATAACAGAATCAAAAATTATGTGCCTACCTACTACTATAATACTAATACTCAGGATTCTGCCTAGACCCTATTCGCAGTTAAAACATTTCACACGTGGTACCATAAACATAAATAAGTGGCAAAGACTGTAACAAAATCCATGTAAAGTTAAGGTTTCAAACCACGAGGGTTTTCTTTCAAAGTGTATTGGCTTCAGCGAAAAATATTTTCACTGCGAACTACAATGTAAATAAATATATTGCTGCTATTATAATTAACAAATTATTAATGTATTTAATTAAATTAAACATAATTAACAATTATTTTTATTAGCCAAAGCAGTACAATACAAAATGAGTCCCCGCAAAGTTACAAAATTAAAGTTTTGACCGTGGGACTCACCCCCTTTCAATTTACCAACTGCAATTATTGCTTACAAAAGTGAACGGGAACATATGTACGTTTGATTGCAAGGGTACAGTAATAGCTGGTCGGCTATTGGCTTGTGGGGACCCATCCCTTGCTTCCTACAGGAAGGGTATTCGGATTCCCCATGGTGCACCGCGGGAAACTAATAGTTACTTTCCAACTTACCGATTATTTAATCTATAGTTCCGATTGTATTTGTACATGATATGATGACTTTGCTACATAGTCAGCTGCTTTAGGGCAGAGCTAATACAATAGCGATTGCAATTCTTAAAAGTTGCGTATTCATATTTTAACACGCTGAAATGTAAAAAATGGATTGAACAGTTTTAACTTAGCAGACTTGTTAATATTATGGATTTATAAAATGCAAGATGCGTCACTGTTCTAACTCGTGGTTTATAAATTCGATATTTCAATTGTATCGATTTTTTAACCTATCAATGACGAATATTGCACCTACAAACAGAGCTTAATAAAATTGAATCAGTATTGAAGATACGATCAAAATGTTAATCCAGCGACGTCAATCCATTGTCCCCGAAATTCTTAAAATAGCCGCCAAAATGATCCCAGTGTGGTACTGAAAATGACGTATGCAGACTACGTCCACACACCCGCATTGCGATCCAGGTGACGATAACACGAGATAATCTGTACCCACAATAGGGTCTTTCACAAACCAAAAACTATTCAGTACTGTTATTTATAAACCACGAAACATTGTAACTTATGTGGATGAAGGTAGAAAATAATTAGATTTCTCATAATTTTAGCATTTAGTATCGTTTAGTTAGTCGTGTCATTTAGTTAGTTACTTTTGTTAAGTAGTTTACGAGTTCCAGACACAATAAGTAATCACGATCCAATTTGAAATAATATTAGGTATCTGCAACGAAAATATGTATTTGAAATTTATGAAAGTCAAATGAAATATGAAATAATAAAAAATGTTAGTACTCGTTCTAGCGGTACTAACTAATCTAAAACTATCTGTAATATCGTAAGGTAATTGCTACAATAAGTACTTAGACACGGTTGTAAAGTTTGGACGTAATGAAATAATTGCGTGGAGAAAGTCTAATAGTTATGCCTGCGTATCCTAATACTAAGTATAGGTACACTACCGTAAATACTATTCCATGCTAGATAAACTTAATATTCAATATACAATTTAAAACATTATTATTTCTAACGGTATGCCAAGTAAGTTACATAAGTTTCTGTTATTATTTTGTTTTAGATAATTTTATAATTTATCGAAATAATTTGCCTATAACAGACTAAATAAGAAATATTTAAAAAAATGTAGAGTCAAACTAAAAGTTCCAAATACCAAATTATAAATAAGATACAAGCTTGATGATTGCGAAAGATCTAAGTAACAATTAACACTATAAGATCTCAATATTTTACAATCAACCTATTTCTAGTAGACAAATTGTAAAGAATTAAATTGTCAAAAAATATTTTTTATCTAACAAGTGATTCGTTGTGTAGTGTACCTAAGCAATGTGACTAAAGCTAATGACAAATGCAGAGAGCGTCATAGATGTGCCCGCATAGGATCATACGATCCAGGTGCCGATGGATCGAGATTACCGGATTGATGCTATCATAGCGCCCCTACCATCCGAATGGGACTTCGCAACTTCTGAAAACTAATTAATGTTATTTATTGTACACGTTTAGCACAATTTATTGATTTATTAATAGAGGGCTATTTGTGGTATTGACCTAAAATATATTCTATAGTTTTCTAGATTTTTAAAAGGATTTTTTTTAATGTTTACGTGCAGTTTAGCAAAGTACGTGGGTATTATATAGGTCCTTTCTCCTGTTTTATGTAAATTGCAAAGCGACCCAATAATGTGTATTTATGTTATAATTTAATTGTCTAACAAAAATGATATTTAACCAAGTCAAAAGCATGCAAAGAACATTTACCGTATTAAAAGACAAAGTTAGAAAAAAGGGATTTCCTAACGAACTTTCGTAACCCCTTTATTGTCGCCTAGTCACAAAAATGCAAAAACGGCGAATTCATTAAAGCGAACGGTTAAAAATAAAACAATAATCAATCCGGGCTGGCGTCACATTAGGCCGTACACACAACAACGTTTTGACAGCGTCCGCGACAACCGGGAGCCACCCCTCGCGCTCACAATAGCACCAGCGATGGCGGACCGATAACGCGCGTATGAATAATTCCTGTTATCGCACCATCTCGCCACATGCCCTACCTGCCCCCTACCACGTTCTCGCAAGCCTACTACTCCTGTGCGACAGTTTTATAAACTCCTCTCAATCCTGAACGTTCGCGTCATAATCGTCGACCGTGGTACCAGCCAACCACCACTTTTTAGAGTTCCGTACCCAAAGGGTAAACACTAAACCATATTACTAAAACCTCCGTTGTCTGTCCGTCTGTCCCGGAGTCATATCTCTTAATCCGTAAAAACCGGATATAGGAATTTTCACAAAATGTGTATTTGGCAGACATAACAACAAATACTGAAAAAAAAAAGTTTGAATAAGGGATCCCCATTCAAGAAACCGGTAATTTTTGACATTTTGCGGTATATCTCTTATACCGTAATAGATACTTGATTTTTTTTTCAAAATGTGTATTTCTATAGCAGTATAACAACAAATACTGAAAATAAAAATGTTTAGAATAAAAGGAGGTTCCCATACAAAAAACTAATATTATTATCAACATTATGTGATACGGAACCCTGCAAGTTCGAGTTTTATTCACTTGGCCGATTTTTATTCATTAGAGGGCTGCAAGTTTCGACCATTGTGCTAGATACGCTGCGCCGCTAAGTCCTGATTGTAAGGGGCTTTTCAGAGGTTCATAGAAAACAACGACGCAAACTGCGATAAATACGCAGGAAATTGAATTAGAAATCCCATTTTGTTCGTTATCTTTACATTTTAATATGAATACATGCATACATTATGAATGGATGACCTACAGAGAACAATCATGGTAATCCTCCGTACATGCGACTATACAACAAAACAATGCGCTTAGGTAAATATGTGTCTGAAATACGTAGCGCGATTATATAAGTGACTATATATTGTATATTAATAACTCTTAACAATGATTAGTCAGTGAATATATAACTTTTAAATCTTTAACTATTAAATTTTATAATCCATAAACATTTTTAAATTACATAACATAATCAAAACACAGAAGCACTTCATAAGAAACAGAGGTGAGCATGATTATGCAGTTACTTATTTTCCTACCACCTTCTTTTCTATCCTAAGCAGTGCCTACAGATGTCTATTTCTACCTTACGACAACAAAGCTACAATATTATGATTTGAAAAGTTTGGTAAGGTGTCTCTACACAAGAGGTATTCCAATTTAGTCTTCATACGAAAGTAGCAACGAAAATGTGATCGACCTCAGATTATACTTTAGTCCTACCTGGAAATGATTACAGAAGTCTGTAGGTAAAAATATGTACAAATTGTGCAATTGTTTGAAGATCATCACCATAAACAATTGCATAAATAAAAAAAATCGAATAACAAAATTTTAGAAAACATTATTTGGTTGCCAAACATGCCAGTTATTTGCAGCTTATTTTATGATATTAAAATGCTGAACAAGATGATAAACCAATCATAGCTGAGTTGCAAGTTCTCAGCCGGCATCAACCCCAACCCCTGTAGCAGATGCAGAAGCTGATCTTATCACTCGCAAGTGTTGTTCATGCTTGCTGTTGTAACGGTTTTATAACCCCTTCGTCACACACTTTTCTGGATGATTCTATATTAGTTTTCGAGATGGTTATGGAACAACTTTGCTAGCTAATTGTAAATTAGTTTTACGTATGTTTCTACTATAACCAGACCAGCTTTTTGCCCGCGGCTTCGCACGCGTTAAATTGTATATAAACTTTCGTCTCCAATCACTCTATCTATTTAAGTAGTTTTAAAGATCTAAGCATACATATGGACAGACAGCGGAAAGCGACTTTGTTTTATACTATGTAAGGATGACGTCAGTTTTTAATACCAAAAACAAGTTTAACTTAATTTAAAAGTAGCTTAAGTAACTATAAACGTTGACTTTTAAATGCAGCTACCTTTAATGAATCATTATTTTTAAGGTTTTTTTGTTTAATTATGTGAAAATTAGTGTAGGTAATTATTATCTAGCAGAATTAACGTGACAGAAAAAATAGTATGTGGAAAATAATTTGTTTATGAAACAAAAAATAGAAGTAAAATATAGTCACATATTTATGTATGTATATGTCAAATTAGTGTTATAATCGATTATTTTAAGTATTATTAAATTATTCAAAGTGATATTGTGTAGAGGAACGTAGCCTATTCAGAGTGAACCAAATTGTACATTTATATGAAGAATGTATTTTAAACGTATTCAGTATGCATTGACTTCCGCCCCTAGCTTAATACTTCCACAAAACATTAAGGCGTGGTTATACAAACGATCCCTCCTTTCATACCTTAGCCTTAGCGGGTGAAATTGCCCCTTTGGATCCATTTCAAGAAGACTCGCTTCCTAGCTTTTAATATTAACGTGCGAAGATTGAAAGTCGCTTGAAGCCCGAGGCGTTATGAGATACAACGTCTATAAAGCGTTAATGTATGCGCCTGGAAGTATGCACTCTGCTTCATAGAACGTCTTTCCGTTTTTCATTATATACAAAATATTGTTTGCATTAACCCCGCTAATGTTAAATGCTCTTAAACTTTTATGCTTATTACAATCTTTAGTTTGTAATAAAAGTTGGAAACATGCATGTTGTTCATTAAATTAAGATATTATGATGATGAATTGACGTTAATTTTATATTTATGTTTTATGTCCAATAATCTCTAACCTGCGTTAGATAAAACTTGGCCAAAGTGGTCCTCCTCAATATTTGAGTAAGTATCATATTTAGAATAATAAGTATTCTTTATTGATATTTTACGATTTACAGCAGTAAAATTAATGCTATAGAATTAAAATGTAAATTTCAGATTTTAGTCTTCTAATATTTTTTATATTTCCCATCCAGTTTGATTGACTTCAATTTACGTAATAACGTACAATGTACGAGTATATTAAATAGAATTTAGAGAGGAATGTGCTCTCAGTGAGCTCCAAGGCTGGACAGCGTCGGCCAGTCTGCTACACGCCGGACGCCCGCCGCATCCGAATGTGACTGTGTGTCCCTGCCTTTACGACATAGTGATGTGACCATTGGAAAACGGATGTAAATTAATCTCCGATAATTTGTTAATCCAAACTAAAATTAATCTTTAAAATATATTGATAGTATGTACTTATTACCTATATTAAGCTCGTTTATGTGTTATGTGTTTTTTTTTATTTATCCTTAACCATTGCCTGTAAATGGAGTGGTCCATGATAATTGACTAAAAAAGAAGGAAAAATAAAAACATAAATTGATATGAGAATAAATATACTCAAACAGACAGACAGTATTTGAAACAGGTGTTTTTTGGTTATTCAGAGTTTATTATAAGAAATTGAATTAAAAAAAACGTTTTTTAAGATATCATTGTAAAACATCTGCACTTCCTTTCAGAACAATTCGGAACATTCAATCCGCACATCACTAACGACATGCCAACATATCCCTTCCACTTATTGTCTTTAGACGTGTTATCCTTTGTTGTTCGTCGGATCATTACGTGTTTGATCATCACCTCACTAGGTCTTATGCATATGGAATAAAGGTCACATTGCGTTGACAGGGCTCCTTCTGAAATGTCCGACATGTTAGCGAATGATAAATGTAGGCGTCGGTATCGCGTATCGGATCGCCTCGTTCGCGCGCCGAATTAATTTTAATTTATTGATCGTCGTATCGACGCTGAGTATTTTAGGTGCCTACTAACAACTCCTTGAACTTTGTTTTATTGTCTGAACATTAGGCTAGGTAGGTTCCCCGTAGATATGATAGAAATGTTTTAAACATAGACTGCATTCATTTGTTTGCGATGCAACGATGTCCATTTCTAGTATTTTTATTAGTCTACATTTTTGTACAACAATGTACCTAGTAACATCCCACAGTAACAAGATTTTCTTATTTTACTTTATTCTCATTGCGGGCTTTTTTTTTCAAAATAGGCAATGTAATGAAATAGACTTCAAAATGATTTTCGAAATTACATCCACCCAACCGGTAAGAAACCCACGTCGAATGTTATTGAAATTAAATATATTTGGTATTGTTTGGTAATGCAGCCTCCAGCAGTTTATATTGGAATATCGCCTCTAACCATTCTTCGGCTGTAAAAAATGCTCAGCAGTGGGTTATAATAAGAGTTTAAGCCAAATGATGCGATGTATAGACTTAGTTTATGTTTAACAGAGTAAAATCTTCCTCCATTCTCCTCAAGAGACTGGTAGAGTAATAATTATTATAATCAATGTGTTACCTATTTTGTCTATTTGCTTTTTCTTATGGACCCCTTTTCCGATGCCTATGGAGTTGATGGAGCATCAATGACCAGTAATTATCATGAGGAGTAATTACTCCACAAACAAACAATTGTATGTTTACTTCTTCAGTCTTATAAACAAAAATATTCTATGAAATCTTCATTCTATAAAATACATATCTAACATAAAGTTGCGTGTGGTAACCTAGTTAGCAAATATTTATGCAAGAAGATCAAACGTATTAAGAACCAAATTGTACTTACGCTACAGTTACTTAACAAGTTTAATTCACAACATAATCACGATCCAAACGCGACCATGACAATCCAGAGAAAGAATTCTCTCACTAATTAAATCCGATAGCCTCCACGGAATGCAACCGCCTGATTATAAGAATATTTAAATTATCCACTTAAATTTTTAAGCTTTGGTCAAAAATGTCGGTTTAACGGACGAAATTCGGAATTTGATATTTGGTTACGATATTTTTAACTTTATTGCCTTTAGCGCTAAATTATTTATGAATCATTTTCGATTTAATATTATCTGCTATAATATTAGATGATATTATTACAATTGGAGGAACACCAAGTGATTTATATGATCATTTTTGAAAACTTAAGCTTATCTTAGCAAAAAGATTAATAAAGTTTACGAAGCATACAATCATAAAACCGCTTAACATTCAGACCCCCATAAACTAGCTACAACTACGAAATTAAAATTCCAACCTGTTTTCAGTGCTGAATAAACTATGCCATAAAGCAGCGCCACACATGTCGTCAAACATTTACATTTATGTAACATTATGCATCGATTCAATACGGAGTGTCCTTCTAATTCTTTTAAGTGTTTTTGTATACCCAAAAAATGTTTTACGATGCCACAGTCGCGTCCCGCATGGTAAATCGTGTTCACGGGCGGTCACACCTCATGTCTCCTTCTGATTGGATTATAATGCTTTTATATTACGATTCTTATGATCACGGATGGCTACCGAGCGCCGGGTGGCAGTGACGTCGAGAATAACAACTAGCGTCGAATACGGATAATGAAGCTAAGCGAGACAACTCCGATGAGGGCCACGAAACGTTGGTCTCGAGCGTTCAAATCAAATTAATGTATTGGACCACGAAATTTCACTGCGAATTGTAGTGTTTGCTCAAATTCATTCAACATTTTAAATGACTCTTGAAGCGAATGTTTCTTGGCCCCAGGTAATGCTTGTTGGGGTAACATCAGCGCTAGAGTAGGTAGGTATAACCGTACGATTGCAGGTGTAGGCATATTTGGAAATCCTTTTAAACATTGATAGCATGATACGCTTAGGTGCCTAATAAGTATGATGTTACTAATTTAAAATCCGACCAATATACTCAACAATTACAATCGTACGGTTTTACCCCAACCCCGATCTTACTCTTACTAGAAGCCTTCAAATAAGTTACCTAGTTGACTACCTATCAAATTGTCACGCACTTTTCCTGTTTTGGAACGAGCGTAGAGAACTACATTTCTTAAAGCCTTCGAGGTGAAGTTATTCACGAAATCTATTGACATGCGTACTTTTTCCTGTTTTGGAATGAACAGACGTTGACGTCGGACTACATTTACTTGTCGTAATGTTTCCAATCAATTAAATGTTTGAATTCAACTTGAATGTCCTCGCGTTCGTATGTCAAGTTGACGCGACAGGAGCTAAGTTTTATTACAAACTATATAACAGAACTAGCTGATCCCCGCGGTTTCACCCGCGTTTAAAAAGTAAAAAAGAATATTTAAACATAATTGTCTACCCGCTATCCCGTGACGGCGGGAGCATGCGCGTAACGCCGGCGTGCTTATAGATTTTTCAAAAATTAATGGAGCCTATGGTACGCCTTAGATCTTCAGCTATCTTCCAGTGAAAGTTCCGTCAAAACCGATTCAGCGGTTTAGAAGATTACCTCAGCCAAGCAGACAGACAGACAAAAAAATTTTAATTGCATTTTCGTTATAAGTATCGTGTATACTTTTATATGCATTGATTAAAAATTTGTTATTTTGAAATCACAAACAGACACTTTTATTTTATTTATTTGTATAGTTTGTATGAGAACGTGATTTATAGGCTGCTTTCTATAAAACTATAACAATGTGTGGCAATAAAGATGAATTGTGAAACATTTAAACAGTAAGTATTGCCGATTGTTCTGTGTCCGATAAAACAGGTTTATAATGAGCTTAAAGTTGCTTTTTCCGCGCCAATCCGATAGCGCACTATATTACATCGAACCTTATGATAATCAGATCAGATGTTTATATCACAGTAGGAACAAATCTGTTAATCTCTAATAACTGGTTTCTTTGTCGGCGATTCCGGCTGCGTTGCTTCTATTTGACTCATTGTTTTTTTATAGTAGAAGTAGCAATCGAGCAACCTACTTGATGATAAGTGGCCACTGCCACCCATGGACATTTGTAATCAACCCCAGATATGATCACAGTTTTAGCTGGGTTCGATCAAAGATGCGTTGCTGAGAACTAAGTTGGAACGCCTTGGATAAGTATGTCTCTTTTGCCATATCCTTCAGACCAGAACACAGCAGCGCTGAACACCGCTCTTATAAGGCAGAAATAGGTGTGGTGAAAGTGCCGCTGGAGTTGAACCACAAGTTCCACGAGGGTTCTTTCTCCATAACATGTTTTATTTGAGAGAATTACGTTACTAACAGCGATATAAGGATGAGGCAACGATTTCTTCTCGGTTGCAACGACACCGTGAAAGGAATTTCTTTGCATACAGGACATGTAATTTTAAGTGCATGCGCCCCGCATACGCGATGCGAGCTCGCTGGAAGCCCTGGTGGGTACATTGTTTTTATTTTATTTTCTTACGAACCCATCACTTCTCATTAAGTGGCGTTTGGAGAATAACTTAACATCACTAATGTCCGGACACGAATTTTATTGTTATTGCATTTTAATAAATTTTCATTGTTCGAATCGTTCTCAATGGCTCTCTTTCGTTTCCGACTGAGGACGGAAGTAGGCTTAGCTTTGTTTTATAGGAATTTGGGGCTTTTGATTTTACAATAGGGCTTAAACGTGATCAATAAAACTCGTAAGTATTTAACGATATTAGAATAAAACCGTCATTTCTTCTTTTTTTCTTTTTAACGCTGTATCTTTAGTAGCATCGTAAAGTAATATTGAGATATAAAACGTTAGACAAGCGTGCTATATTAAATAAAGAGTTCATAGATCCGTTAAAAAATCTAGTTGCGACCGCAGGGCCACGGATATGTCACGCTACACTTGTGATCCCGAGATCAAAGGCGCCGCGCTTTGCCATGCCGGCGGCGTACGCAACTCGCCTTCAAAACTTCCACTACATTTGACTCGACAGCTCTTTACTGCCAACTCAATAATAATAGTCTTTTTATAAGTAACGGGCGGTGCGGTGTCCGTCTTGAATATCACCAGTCGCTCTCTTTTTCGTGGATGTCCAGGGACAAAATCCAGAAGACGAGCAGCGGCATCTTTCTATGTAACATGAATACTGCGGTCACCAACATGCACGCCAGGTGTAATGACTGTTAGCAATTAAGACACGCATTTGAAACACAATGCTGGGCTAAAATGATAATTGTTACATATCTACTCGTACCTACCGTAAACAAACAGCAAAGCGCCCAGCACCTAGCTCTAGCCACATCAGCAGCCAAAATGAACTAAAGATCCGCAATTGTCTCTACTTATGTGTACATGCGGTTCTGAAATACTTCAGCCACGTGGTGTGAGTCTAATAGAAAAAACATAAGAATCTTTTTATTTTTTTCTTTCTATGCGTAAAAGTCAGTAAATCAAAGGCAATATAATCTAATGAAACAGGCTTCTCTTCTTCTTCTTCTTCTCTTGTTTTCCTCAACAACTTTCTCGAGACAGGTAAGCCTGGAAAAGGACAGTGCAGACGTCCTTCATGACTACGACTGTTAGTCATGAGGAACTAACGTTATAAATAGGCTTTACTCCAATCACGATCTAATCTTGTTTTAATTCGAGATACAATCTAGGATCTACACTGATTGCCTCGAGTTTTTTCTCTTGCTGAACTGCAAATAGTGATGATGTCAGTGGTTCCCAAACGATGTCAGTGATAACAATTTTGCAACCATATTGATCGTATCTGGCGTATATTTTATAATTACTCAATCATTACAATCAAAAACCAGTGGTCTATCTACAATCTTTTGTCTAGCTTAATTGAATAAAGTAGGCCGATCACACGACCCGTTTCCCTTCTATTAACGCGATAAAGGTTATCATTTTATCACATTTATCCTTTAAGTAGTTTGTCCTTTGATTCACAAAGGTGAGCGAATGATAGAATATCTTTAGAATCATGACAATAGTCACATACGGTATAAGGCACGACATACGCGGATTGTGAGACGCTGCGATCATTTTAATAATTAATAACCGTACGTCGGTCACGATGTCTATCATTAAGCGTGATCTAACCAGCATCGCTCCGGGTTTTCAACGTAAATTGTTTTACAAGGTAGGATTTATTGGGTTATACGTAGGTAAGTCGAAATTACGTAGTTGGTAACGTCGGTCCGGCTGACCCCACAATCTCGACAATGGCGGGCGAGCGGGTATTGCACCAAAGATAACGTATTCACACAGTAGAGCTATTCGAGTGAAGTAAGATGCCTACACGCTACACTATTGCATCCTTTACTTTAGAACATTTACACTTGAAGCCTTTAGATTTTTTCCATATATAAAAAGATATACATAATTACATAAAAATTCAACAGTTCGTTACCACTTCATAAGGGATCTTACCTTAAAAAAGGTGTCATAATCCACATACCTATTCAAACTAGCTAATAAATTTCAAAGGTTTAGCTAAACGCATCAATAAAACATTTTGTTTTCTTATATACCATTAAGTAAGGAAACGCTTAACAGAGAAAGTTGACCTAAAACTAATCAAATCTTGAGCTTCTGAAAACCTTGCATTCATACTCTCATTATTATAATATTCATATTCATTCATACGTTCATTAGAGCACAACACAATTTGTGTCATTCCTTCCTTCCTTCCTTATAAAAGCAGTCAATTTGTGACTACTTCTCAGGCTATGTAGTTGATCCACTGTATCACGTAGTCTGTGGTACCCCCGGCGCCGGCAGCCGCGCACATAACCGCGCGTGACTCGCGCATTACGCTGTGCGGGAAAAATGCGAGAACAACTACTCCAGGGACGGACTAACTGTACTTCATGTTGTAAACAATCCTGGAATTATGCTTTGATCATTACTGTGACAATTTAATTAACTATTAGTCTGTGTCCTTATTATAACTGGAGATATTGCCAATAAAATAATCGTAATAAGAATTAGATACGTGTGTACGCGGATTTCTTTTGACAATGATAAAGCATTACTCCATTTCTGTCAATAGATGTCCTAAGTGAATTTAGGGATAAAATCATTTTTTGGAAAATAACTCAAATACTCCAAACATTTTAAGCCAAACGCATTACTAGATATGACCTTTCAGGTCAGAACTATGTCCAACGGTGCATTTAAAATGGATAAAGTACTAAATAATTATCCAAGCTAATCAACGAAATCTTTACACAAAACCTCAACGAACATCACTCATTACGTTTTAAAACGACAAATTGACGACTTCCCAGACCATTTTTTTCCCAGACCTATATTTGGAATACAAAAACGTGTTTCAATTTGTGCATACAATTGTAACCACAAAAACAAGTTCAAATTGAAATACATTTAAATTTACTGGAATCTATTTAATAATCATTACCGTGGACAACAGACAATGCATACATAATAAAAGTACTGTATTTTTCTAACAACCACCACCGAACGTGTTTTCTATTATAATAGGACCACCAGTCTAAATATGTTGTATATTTAAAACAATGTAAGTGCAGTCCTCCGTTTAGGGTTGGGATCTATGTATCTTTATTTTTTTAATATCGTTTTTGGTACAAAAAATAATTTAAAGGTACAAAAACCGGACAGAAAATGTATTAAGTTGGATATTACCTAATTATGTCATTAGAACTTTAAGTTATTAATACAAAGCTAAGTTTAAAATATTTAATGAAATAATGTTACATATATTAAATTATTGTTAAAAAGGGTTTTGGCTGTGGCACAAATATACAAGGATATTAAATAGCTAGTTATAATGAACTACTAATGGCATACTAAAATATTTATTTAAATTAGAACTGTTATGTCTATGCGTCCTTTAAATTAATCTTGTTGAATATTTATGTATATAAAACTTACGATGCTATACTAAGCTACGTAATTTCAAGATTCAAAAGAAAAAAATAATTTATGACACCCCTACCGATATCTACTTTTTGTTGCACCATTGTAAGAAACAGTGTGAAAATTAATTTAATGCGCAACGGGTAACGTGTGATAATGTAATCAATTACATGAAAAAACGACTTTGTTTATCAGTTTAATTGTGAAAAAGTGGAATTCACGCCATCGGTATCGATTCTTTGACCAGTCGACAGGAAATGAGTGTTTGTGAATTGCGCAATCAATTTAATATCGATAAAAGAATTAGCAACTTTGTTCGCTGAATTAATTTTATGATTTTACGATGGTGCTCATAATTAAGTCCCCTTTTACTTTTTTTTATTTCACAATAAAAGTAGTAGTAAGCAGTAGGTAGTAGGTACGTGTATGCATATTATTACTAGTATGTTAGTTAAGAATATGTTAATCAAATTCAAATTACTTGTCGATTACTTATTGCCAAATAAATAAACAACTTACTTATTATGTTAAACGTATTGAGCGTTCGTGAATGTATGGTATGTTTTAAATGGTAGACTTCAAAGGCGGTGTGCTTTATAGTTTTGCAACGAGACCACTGCCACACCTATTTCTGCATAACAACCGTATACAGTGCTACTATGTTCTGGCTTAAAAGTGTGATAAAACAGAGACAAGTAATAGAGGTGTTCCTAATTAGTCCTCAAGGAGAATAAAAATTTATGTGTGACCTTATCGAGAATCCAATCCTATTTGGGGTGGATTACATATGTCCATACGCGGCAGTGGTCATCTGCCATTATTTGACATAATACTCGTTTACGAGTTCTATGTCAAAAACAAAAAATAATTGGCTTAGGTAAATTTTCGATTTCAATATATTGTTGGTGTCGAATACGTCCCTGTTCATAATATCTTAAGACGTTCTACCACCGTCAACAACCTATAACTTAAGCACTAAAATAAGCAATGTGCTAATCTGTAATGTTTTAGGACGTGCAAAGGAGTCTGATATACTTTTCCACTTCAATGAAACACTAACTGTCATATACAGTTACGTGTTATTAGTTGTCCGATTTACCTACAATATTACGTATTACGATTTCATTAATAGATACGTTCAATACGAGCTTTTTATATAAACAAACGTTAGTGTTCCTAGTATTACTTAAATGAGAAAAACCTAACCCAATACACTATTAATCAGTGCTTATGAATGCGCTAGACTCTAATGACTTACGCTTAATTGTATGTCTGAATAATAAACTATCAAAAAAACTAAAAAAAATAAGAACTATTACGTAAAGTAATAAACTAAATTGTAAATAATCATACACTTACGTACCTGTTTTACTGTCAAATATTATTACCGCAAAAAGTTATAAATGATTAATAGGGTTCCTTGATTTATCGATTTGATATATCGATTAATACGATTGCCAATACTAGGTGCGTAGTCTTGCCTTAAGGTACATTCACATTGCTTCGAACCAACGACAAAATGAGTCTAGATTTTTTTATTGTTAGAATTATCTTATATGTACCTTATTTTGCATGCACGTTTAAAAATGAAAAAGAGTTTTTTGGTAGCTGTTCTGGTATAAAAAATGTTTATCCTTTATTTTAATTCTCGTCATTCTTGAGAAAAATCACTCACTAAATATGATGAAGGTTAGCTGGTACATACTCGTAATGTACCACTCGTAATGTAATGTAATTGTACTCGTAATGTATGTGCTGGTATACTCGTCGTACGTGATATATTCACCAAGCAAACAAAAAGCTCCTGGTTCGATCCCCGGTCAAGTAGATTTTCAATGAAATACTTAGATTTTTGTCCTACTTTTGGGTGGTTCTTTGTTCGTATATACACGTTCATATATACACGTAACATATACACGTTCATGATGTGGGGCTAGGGGTATACTTCACTTTAACTTATTTTAAGAAATAATTCGCCTTTCGATCCGTCCTACCGCTGCTCTAACACGACGTTACCTTATTCCGCAGAGAGGGGCAATCCAGTAACCGATAATAGTAATCCGCTAATAAATCAACAGGTACATTACAACTTACTTAGCGAATGTTTTAATCAATGTTATTGCGAACGCTTGACAGGTCGTGGCTCCGACCGAGATCAATGTCATTGCAAAAATAGGAGTGCTGGCATTATTGATTGTGGCGAATAGGTCGAGTTTATGCATTCGATTTTGTAGGTATTTGCAAATAAATTAAATTCTAAGGAAACATGTAATTTATCGCTTATAGATAGATGTTAATAAGAAAAAGGCATTGTAAATGATTACGAAAAAATAAATAAGTACATTGTTTCTTGTCGTATCTTCTCAGTTGAGATCGTGTTCCGATCGATCCGGTAGTTGTATAAGAAATAACATTTAAACTACTTGATTATGCATAGGTAGATCTTTAGTAAAATTAAAACGGAGCAGTAATCCGGTTTTTCATTGACGTAATCCACAGTTTTTATTATATTGTCGTCTCAATGTCAATATTGTGTACGTAATTATCTGTATGCAAATTAAAAAAAAAAACTAAAATATTTAGTTTTAGTGTCATATTTTATCTGTGCCTCAAAACAAGCAAGAATTACAGTGAAAAATGCACCCGTATCGCGACCGCCTGATGATGGTTATTGGCGCGAAGCACAGATAATACATCGCTTGTTATCCTGCCGAGGGTTACCAGCGCGAAGTGAACCGTTGTGCCCGGAAACTAGATTCTTGTAACTATAAGTATTGTAATTTATAGAGTGTTTACAAAACTTTGTATGTTAAACAAACAATGTTCTTCGAAAATTAAAAACTGAAATTATTTTAGACTTAAATTTAAAAACATATCAATCCATAAATTTAAATTTAGAATAATTACAACACAACACAATTTCATTAGTATTTTCTATCCTACTTTTTACTAATAAGTCTGGCATAAAACATTTTAGTATAATCTGTTTATAGATATTGTATCTGTAGTTCAAAACAAATTCATAGACAAGAGTAAAGTGAACGCGATCGCTGGTGATAGTTATTGCGCGCGAACCACATTATAGGCGCTCGTTACCTGCCCAGGGTTACGGGTAAATGAGCTGTTGGACCCCGGAAACTTAGTTTTAACGGCCTAGTCAGCCAGTGTTTGTTCAAAGTAATTAACCAAGATAACAATTTGAATTTATCTAATAACGATTTATAATTAAGTGAAATACAGATAAATAAACTGTTTACACAGAATTAAATAATACAGAACATTAAAAAGTTATCTGTTAATGGTATAATTTACGCAGCCTAGACCATAATTTGCCTTAGAATGCTAGTAATATTTTACTAATATTATTTTAAAGGCCATCAAGGAACGAATAACCGATAATATTCATATTCGCATTTCGCAATCTAAAATCAAAAACCATTATGAATATTATTTATAATCAAAATATATTTGTTAGGTCGAGATTACTACTAACAATACAACAGAAGAAAAACCACAACTCACTTAAAAATGCTAATCAATTTATAAATAGTATGGCTAAAAGATTATTGTTCAGATAAAATATAAGTAGCTATGATTGTCTAAACGGCAACAATAAGTAGGTAATATTTGTTCTGTCATACGCATTCGAATTACATAACATAGCGCTTTAATTGTAACTGCAGATGGCGCGATAGAGCGAGTTATTCAGCGATATCGCGCCGCGAATCCAACAAAGGAAGACAAATGCGATACTTTCTTTACACAAAGGAGTGTCCATTCTTTACTAGCGGGTAGTAATGAGCCTACGGTTCGGCTGGTAGCACAAAACAACGGCGCATAAATCATGGCCGGCCAGGAAATCATTCATCCTCTGTAATGTGCTGCGAAAATAGGCTTCCACTTGGAACGACGCGACGCTAACGCCCTCTGCCCTAAATGTTTTAAAGGTACAATGAACGCGTAAATTTTAAACTTTGACCAATTTTACGCCACCTGCTAAATTATGATTCAAGATGTCGTTACTGATGACATTAATGTGAGTTTTGGATGACATCGATTTTAAGGTACTAGAATATTAGGCGTGTGGATGACATATTAACAAATTCTATGGTTTACACCTGCTTCTATTAACTACAACTCAATTATAACATTTTTTATCAATGTAGTCATTACATTTTTTTACATTTAACTTTTAACTTTTTGCTATAAATTAGTAGAGTAGCTCTACTGTGGGGTGATTTAAAAAATGTATAAATACATAAGAGCAGTTTCAACTTAGTATTTTGTTACAAATGGCATTGCTGTCTTGATCATATTTAGCAATTAAATCTACAAAGTATTAATAATTAATTGTATTTTTTTACATAACCTGTCATTACCTGCCAGTTATTCGTGAAATTATTTGATGATCGTAAGTTATATTATATTGACGTATTTTCTTCAAAACCAACCACAATACCCGTGTTTCAGTCCTACGCTCATTAAGTCGTTCCCATGGCATTTTTATCATAACTATCCAGACTTATACTTTAGGGTTGTAACCGCGATGTATGACAAATCGTGACATAACCACCGACTCATCACACCACACGATTTTATTTGCCCACTAATTGAACTGTCAATCTAATCTGGACTTTATTATGTTCAAATAGACATGCTTTAATTAATACAAGGTTCAAGTTATGTTGGTGAGTAGGAATTCTTGCGGCCCAGTCGCATGCCTTCACTACCTTCATCCATCAAGCTCTGCGCGCATCACCTTCAACGCGGCAATCGACCGGAAACGAACCACAGCCTCCAAATTGGACCGAGACACTTAATAAATAAATACGATTCCATACATCACTATCAATCTTCTCGGAAATACAATTCCGTAGGACATAGCATTACGATTAAGCGACAGGATAAACGTTGTACTAACTGCGAGTTTTACAGTTCATTCATCACTGTAATTAATTAAAACTGCTTTTAAACTTGATGAATTATTTACATTTTCTTATTTATACATAAGTACCTATAAGGTATGTGTACAGGAAAATGTAAATATATCTAGTATAATCTTCGTAATAAATTCCATAAATGAAAGGTAAGTGAAGCCATATATATCTACACTTAACGCAAGATTCATAAAACATTTTATATGAACAATAAGACCTAACCTTCCTGACTTTACTGCTTATTTCGACCTATCGTTACTCATAAACCCTCAATTGCCTTTTCGCTGACTATTGTAATAGATATGCTTCCGATCACATCACTAGCCGATAATGCTCATTACTACAAGAGAGTATTCCTCCATGTTTTTCATCTTTCCATCTCTTTCACTTGTACGCAATATTCGCTCCATCTCAAAAAAGACCCCCAGATTTTAATATCAAATATCAATATTTGGATGCAATCAATCAAAGTTAATCACGCGAAAGATATAAAAGTAAAATGAATACATTAAGTTCTTTAGTGAGCGGCTGTTCAGTGGAGCGACTATGCCGGGAACTTTTTATACCGAACCCAATAATGACCGATTAGAAAAAAAGCTATGGGAGTCGTACCCATTGTATTAAGTACATTGTCATGACGTAAGCACCTTTGCACGTTAATTAACTTAAAACCGTGATCGGGGTTTTATAAACGGTGAAGAAATTAATGTTTACTTAACGTTTAAACGAATATTAAAGACTCCACGTAGATTAGTTGGCTGTTTAATAATATAATACTTACATAATAGGCCTGGATGTAATGGAATGAGAATTTAATAGATTTATGATCTGAAATATTATGGTAACCTTCTAACTTACTTTGCATATTATGCTTAATTTTTTGTCTTTGATGGTCCACCCCTAAATAAGCTTACATACAATCTAGTTATCACACAACTGGCTTCGTTACTACTCCACAGGATTGAATTTGAAAGCTTCATGTACCTAAATATATCTTTCCTACAATTCTAGTGCTATATTTTAAATCACATCAATGTTTAAAACTTAAAACAAAAATAGGTGTAGCAAAAACCTTTCGTCAACAAAGAGTTCTATCTTCTACATCAGCTTTTAATTAAATATATACAATACAAAATTCAAGTCATAAATTCGATGTGCTAGTCTACTGTCTTAGTATTTGAAATAAACCGTTCGTGGTTAAATTTCCACTTTCTTTGACGCGATACTTAGGCGATTAAAAAGTTGGTTAATTAGGTCACCTCGTGTTTGGTGGTAATAGCGATCGGGCGGACTTATACAACAAAGAGCCAATGAAATAAACTTTTACGAACTAATTCGTTAATAATAGTTTTATTTGTCATATAAATAGGTAATACTGAAAGTTTTTAAAAATGTATTGGTTTATTATTTTGTGAAAATTATACTACAATAATTGTACATCAAATTAAAATAATAAAAAAACATTACTGTGGTAAATAAATCCTCTTTATTCTTTATTCTATATCCTCTATATATTTTTTTATTCTGCATAAAATAAAGAACTTGTTACTTAATCGTTTTTTTAATTGTTACTCTCTAACCATTGTTCTGTGGTAACGTCATAAATGCGTGTTACAAATCAACTCTATATAACTCGTTTTTAAACCCTTTTTTGCTCTCAAATACCTCTGTAGTTAAGAAAGCAGTAATCGATAGTGGACAGTGTTCCCCAACAAAGAACTAATAAAACTAAAGCGTGCTAACTTGTTTGTTTTATCGATTTCTCTGTTACCCACCAACTGCTCCACAATACTATTAACGTCACGAATACTACGTGACGTTAACTTATATGTATTTTATATGTTTTTGAAACATTTTCTGTGTTTAATTATGTTGTTAAAATTTAAATGAATAATAGTTTCCACTCTTATTGTTATTTTCTGTATTCTGGAGATTGTATGTAATTTTATATCTACCTTTATTATTTACAATCTATGTTTTTCTATGTTGTAGATGCTGTGTACACAAGAGGACAAGCACCAGACCCAGAAAAATATCTTAATAGAACTATTAGACATCTTAATCGAAACGAATTTGAAGTTTTTTGCAAGGCATATAGATTACAACCATTGCTCTCAGAAGCCTTGACTTGATTTTGAAAAGCTTTCATACAAATTCGCGTCCGTCCATACACATGCCTTCTGATGAGGCATCATTATGCTGTGGATAAAAAAGTGTTTTAAATCAAAGTTACCAGAACATTGACTGCAATGTGTTATGTGGTAATGGGCATGGTTATCAACGTATTTACTGCACAGAACTTATCTCATTTAGAGGTGCTAAGCTGTCTGATATGATACTAAGCTTTAGGAGGTGCTCAGGTATACGCAAAACATTGAGCCTAGCATCAGGTGGACTGTATGGTTACTACACAACTACCTACATTGCGTCAGTTTTTTCTTTAAAGCGCCCGCCTGTTAAATGTATTGTGACGGCTAATAAACGCCGCTCTAATGAGTAACGGGCCCGTTTGACTTAATTAATCGTGAAGTGCTTCTGCCAGTACTGACTTTCGGTTTTTTTAACCCTTCGTCATTAGCACTATCCCTACGCGGTTAGACTAGGTAATGTTGTAACGCAAGTAACGTAATGTGTGACACTTATGGTAACCACACAATGGGGTAAAAATAATTAGTTTTAAGTAACTTAGGTACACTTAAATATGATTATAAAATTGGTTGATATTTTGTTTTTCAGGTTATGCAATGTGCGCAATAGAAATACCCCAAATAAGATCAATGTATTTAAGGGGGTTACCTGTAACAAATTCTTTAATTATTAGTTACCTACGTATAAACTCAATGGACGTCAAAGTAGATATGCATCTATAAATATCTATAGATTCACATTTAAACAGTTTTAACTGATGATAAGTCAGATGTCGTCTAGAACTCCTATCTGTATCTCTCCCTCACGTCTTGCATCAGAACAATTTTAGATTATAGCAGTTAAGGAATATAAAGACAGGAAACACTTTAAATAGTGGTTCCTTTTGGTAGCAGACGATCTGTTCCTGTCTAGACACAGGAACTTCCATATGCACTACCCGGCCACAAACGGTTAATACGCATACCTAATGCCGCTCTATCATAATACGTGTCTCATTTTTTTTCTCTCGTCTCATGACAAATCTATAAATAAATAAATAACGCTTCGCAGTCATAGCCCCACAGTAGGATTTTCTCTTGTGTCGTGGGTGCCATGGACAACACACAAGACAAGGACACACACCCAGACCAAGAACGGAAATTTAAACTCATCTATATTAAACAAACTAATCTTTCTACACTGACAGCCCCACTAGTATTTTCTCCTGTGTACCTGTGGCACACATGGGTGCCGTGATCAAAAGACAACACACGAAACACGCAGACCCAGAACAGAAATCTAAATTCATCGTTTAGATATCTGTCTGACCGGGGATTAAACCCGGAACCCATTGCGTCATCAGACCATCAATATACCTCATCCAAGCCACTTTTCCTTGGAAAATTGTTATATGGTAAAATAGCAATGAAACAAGTTATGATAATACAAGCGTTTTAAAAATGCTGTGTTACGGATGAGCGCCTTCGTATATAACGTTGGTACAACACATATGATTGATGTTACTGAATTAAAGCATAAAGGGTGGGAATACTAAACTAAGAATGTTCTACTAAACAGATGTAGGTATTCTAAGAAGTGATATTGACAATGGGTTCCATATCATGAATTATTTATTTCCACACAAGAATCTTCCATTCATTCAAACCATTTCATTTCTAAGCTATCTAAATCTTTTGTATCTAAGCTCTACATGTTTTAATCCATTAGCAATTTAATTTTAAAGGAATCGATTAAAACAATTATGTAAGAGATTGGTGCTATTACAATTACTTTATTACCAATCAATTTGTTACCAACTCTATCTGACTCTACATATTTCAAATCATATTAATTTGCTCATGATCAAGCACTCCAAACAGTCAACAAAAGACACGAAAAGCCAATCAATAAAGTACCCAAAAAACACTGTTTTTGGAAAATACGAAATCTAGTAGCGTCTGGAAAGTTTGCGCAATACTCCATTTCCGAGCGTCGCCTCCGGCGCGGACTCTACGAATCAAACTCTACACAAATATTGACTCTATACGCTTAGCTCGCCTTGAACAACTTTGAATGCCGGCTATTGTATGTTTGTGCTTAGTATCTTTAAATACGCGTTTTGAACTTCTTACGATATGTGTATTGGGTATTTAGTGTTAATGTGGTAGTAGTTATTTTTGTTTTTGTCTATGTATCGATATTTTTCTACCCAATAGAGGTATGGGTTAAGATTTATAATAAGTACATTTTTACGTAGCTATGTCATCTAAGTATAGGTAGATACAGTTTGACATACCTATTACTTTTTATAATTAACATTTGATAGTATACTTATATTATCTGATTGGCGATTGGACAGCATAGTCAGTTGATAAAAGTATTCTTACTGATTATAACTCGAAAACAAAACGCGTTAAAGATAAAACTTTATAAAAATGGTTATCGTAATCACACCTTTTTAATTTGTCTCCGCAATGTAATATTTTAGCAATTAAATCACATCATAATAATTTTAAAATAACGATATTCCAACGTAAATCGCCGAAAACATACATTTCGTTACAAAACAGCAAGAGCTGCAATCATTTTCTACATTTAACGACTATACCTATAACATAAGCTAAATTTATGTGCAAAAAACATTACTAAATTCCATAATTTGGGTGGTATAATTAACATACTTATCGTAGCAAGATAAGACTTTAACTAGATACCTAACACTTTACATTCAATGTTATCTTGTCAAAGGCCATAAAGCAAGATTTAAATAGTCGGCATTTGCGAAACGAACAAAAGAAATTGACATGAAATTTTCGCAAGCACAAGACTGAGTAATAGGTGAGTACAGAGGAAATAATTAATGTTTCATGGCATCATTATTTTGTGGCATGATTGCGGCGTATGCGTGTGCGCCTGGGAGGAGATGTGTCGCTGCGTGCGCAGGCGCAGGCCCCGCCCCCCGCCGCTAATTGCGCCAATCTGCGCGACGACTCGCACGCACACACGCATGATAACACGCACACACGCGCAATCTCACCGTACAACGCATTAGGCAAATGCACGCATGTTTTTTTGTACTCGCAATTCATTGTTAAATCGTAAGAGAAAATAATGTACCTGCGCCGTAATGAGCAGTTACAAGCATACAGTAATATTTAATATTAGTTTTACTGTATGGTTATATGTTCGAGTCAATTGTTTACATGGAGACTAAAATAAGCAAAGCAATAAAAACGAAATAATTCACAACGAAGGTCTGATGACAGAAATCTAGTGACTAAAGAGAAGCGACCGACTGAAAACGGTACAGTTTTGAAAAACGAATGCTTAGTCAATTAAATTGGTATAGTGATGAGTTGAGCAGACATCTCGTTCATTTACTTACGAGCGGCGTAATTGAAAATAATCGACTCTAAACGAAACAAAAGGAAAATGACTTCAATCCAGCTACAGTCGTCTGTCTGGGTTAACTTGACGTATTGGACATGAACAATTTTATAGATAGGTAGGTTAGTATACCTTGTCCCTGTAGTCCCGGGACCAGAATAGGGCTACGGTATCCCCAGCCTGTCGTAAGAGGCGACTAAAAGGG
>DWPV01000009.1:0-67703 GCA_018251915.1 Urbanus proteus proteus
TAACGGGCCGCAAGTAAGACGTCGGCGGGCCGCATGCGGCCCGCGGGCCGCGGGTTGCCGACCGCTGCTTTATGTTATTACATACCCAAGTCAATTAGATCTTATGAGAAGTCAATTTTTTTTGTCAATTCACAGCCATTTTATTTTTTGTGTATACGAATCAGAAAATATAGTTAAAACGTTTATTATTCATATTAGCTATGTCGTTTGAACCAGCGTTGCCAGATGTCCCGCTTGTTCAACTAAAATTGAGTGTGCCGCGCGGGACAGTCCTTGGTCCCGCTTTTTCCCCAATCCTAAATTACGAACTTGAAAAGCGTCAACGACCTTTCTTTTTCGCCGTCAAATTTACAGCGGTATAAAATACAGATATTTAGATTATTACCCAGCTACCTTTTTTTCTCCGTCGAACTTATCCTCCATACTATATCCCGCTTTTGACGAAAGAATCCCGCTTTTTTTCATTCAAAACGTTTCAAAATCAAGACTTGGCGAAAAACTTTACTATATTTGATGAATGCATATCTAAGCTTTATTTCAAATGAATTTTCACACAGCATGATACATTTATACAAGCAAAACATTGTAGTCAACTTCAATCAGTTATGTTCGTGATACTCATACCTACGTGTGCATGATCAAAGCCCGTGCTGTTACCGAGATGCCGATTTCTTCTATAAAAACCCAACGTATTGTGCTCCCTGAGAAATTGTGTATTGAAAGGCAGTAGTTACGCACACTTTACATTAAAGCCTCGACGCTAAATGTTTAATGGCCGTAACTGTTCTGTGTTGACACGATACGCTTGTAAAGTTCACATTGGTCCGGTTTTTGTACAAATATTGGTAGCTTGGATTTTCGACTTCTTAATTTTAATCGGTGCTAATCAGAATGTGTAAAAAATGTATCGTATTCTGTAGTATAAAGATCCGGAATCCAGTAGACACGAAAAAACATGATTCTTCATAATTTTCTTAGGTATCATAAACATCGTAAATTTCTACGTATGTAGCTAAGAGTAAGTCAAAAGTCCCTAGCAGTATCCAAAAATGGTTCAAGCCTTTTAGAATATTTGTATGTATTATTTCTGGTATTGTCTATGGTTCAATTCAATCATTAATGCCAGAAGAAGCCATTTAGTCTACAGATCTATTATCTTCATCATTTATCATATGTATCATATAATCTGCGTGTGCAATAATTCCTCCATATTCAAAGTATCCGTTTCTCATATTCCAGGTAACAGGAGGTGTGCGCGCGTTGGCGCCTCAATTGTTCCAACTGACGCACCTCACCGCGCTGTACCTCAACGACAACTCGCTGCAGAGGATCCCCTCGGACATCAGCCAGCTGGTCAACCTGCACACGCTGGACCTGTCCAACAACAAGCTCAGGACGTTGCCCGCTGAGCTCGGGGAACTCATACAGCTCAGGTGAGTGGGGTGGACTGGTCTGTGTATGTTTGAAAATGGAATGGAGATAAGATTTCTTGTGGTCACTTTTGACTTTTACAGCAATGTAGTTTGACCCTTGCGTTTTGCAGTACAGATTCCAGCAAGGCACTTATATGTTGTATTTTATTAGGACATTTACGGGATAATTTGTGCAATATAGACAAAATATATGCAATATTTTTCAATGATATTTTTTCCGTTTAAAACAAGTTAAACAAATTTTCCAAGCAGATGTATTCTTAAATATAATTTACTAGCTGCTTAACATAATAAGAATATTTTCTTCAATAGTATAATTTTGAAGAAAATATTATTTTTATGTATAGTAATATTTTTTAGCTGAGCTAAATTTAATGTGGTAGGATGTCTTTAGGATCTCTTACATTATAATCTACTAGCACTTCGTGACGCATTAAGCCGTCAAAAGTATATGATGAAAGAAACTTTATATAACTTTTAAACATTGTCCCGTAACGTAACTGAGACTACCCAACTGTTATAATTTGTGAATCTGGCAGGCGCTTACTTAACGCGCCGATGCCAAAATTTTAATATAAATGGTCAACTGGATTTTATACTGGTTTTCTGGTGTCAATGCCCTTTACATCAAATCGCCCCTATACTCACCTTCCAGACTGCATTGTTATAGGGCGTTGGATCTGAATAAGCTACCCCTTTAAACCGGTTACATCTCCCTTTAATATTATCCGGTTTGATTACGATTGTACTTGCTCCACTATTGTCAATGACGCTCCTCTTTATTGACCTTAAATGGTGCGTTTGTTTGCATCACTTGACAATTTTCCTTCCGTAATGCTCCATTGTAGATGTTCCTTTAGTAATACTGAATCAGATTAGGCACGCTTTTGATTCATTCTATATTTGCCATTATATATTCATTTAGAAATATTATAATCCTTATTATATTATAATGCTTAAATTCTAAATTCATGAGGAACGTCTAAATAATGTCTTTATTGATCAATCCGGTATCATGTTTGGGTCTATTTATAAACGTAATCACAATCGATTCGTCATATTCCGTCGTAAAAACCTAAGAACTATACGTGAAATTACGTCGAAGCGTAGCAACATCTTTCTTATCGTAGTGTCATAAACCTAGCTAGAGTCAATATAGGAGAAAACTTGTGTTGACAAAGCTACGCCCGGTCATCAACACTAGCGAAAATTCACGAGATTATCGCACCTATATCTATGTGGTATTATAGACTATATTATCATACGTTCAACCTTTATTATGATAATTATGATAATAGATAAAGCCGTTGTACGCCTTGAACAGGTCGGAAACGACTTGTTATTATGATTCTACAAAACAAACCAGATGTGTGATACCAAGGTCGTTGAACTTCGCGTGATAAGCGCGCAAATTGACAAAACTATTTGTAAATAAGCCGTAACCTGTTGGTAATTTGATAATTTGCGTGCACAGTCTAGTCGTAAACAAATATTGTGATTTATTTCAATGAGAGGTGTTGTGTTACTGCATAAGGATAAATTCATTTGATTCTAAATATAATTTAGACCTTGTTGTAGCGATAAAGGTATTGGTTGTTGTGTGACATTGTTAGATTTCTAGATGTTGTGTGACATAGTTAGATTTCTATATGTATCTTTTGAATATACATATTGTGTTTAAGGTTTATGATACACGAGCCTACATTTTTGCAATACATGTATCTGTAAATAACTATTCTTAACTTTATAATTAGGTACTATAAGTACTCAAAACACATGACACACGTACAACAAACCAAATTGGTTATTGTACAAGCATTTCGAATTCACCAAACAATAGCTCACTATAACGGAACTTGATTTACAGCCAAGAATAGTTTGCGATGATGTATACATTCTTTCGTTAAATTGTTCTGTCGTGTGTGTGTGGTTAAATTAGGCAATTTGCGTTCCTATTATCATACGGAGTTGTCGTGTATAGATGGTACACCACTCTGCTCCCATTATTATGTGCTGGAAGTTGAGGTAAAGCACCTTCTTGCTAAGTTGTAAAAGTATGCGTTATCCTGACTGCAACGTACCGCGTTCTTAAATTAAATATGATTTAGTTTTTATTTTAATATTAAGATAGTGACTTTTTTTGATAATAGCAACGTAGCGTTTTTTTTAATAATATTGCACTAATGTGCTGTACCAACGCGACTACTGCCGCTCATGAGATCTGTAATCAACACCCAATAAAATAATGTTTTACCTGATGTTCGTCACAGACGCGTTCTTACTCCTGTAGTTTGAATAGGAAGGCTTCGGATGAGTATAACTTTATCACCACACCCTTCAATTCAAAACACCACAGCACTGCTGTTATAGGCAGAAATAGGTTTGGCGGTGGTACTCCAGTAAGCTGCAGGGTTCAATGTCCCCCACTGTATATCTAAGTAATGTTCATTATGCTGTGTATTGTTTTTGTTGCTAGTATAGCGGGTTATTATTAAATTATAATTGAAAAATAATATTTAAGTAAACAATATTGTCATGGTACATTAAGCGACATCTGTGGAGATAGTCTGCAACTGTAATGTAAAGCGATGTAAAGCAAAATATACTGCCTCAATCCACAGTTTTAATTTTTCATAAAATCTCAAAGGAATTCCATCAACCCGTTAGCATTTTCAGTCTTTTTGTTACAATATCTAATAGTCATTGAAATCTAAATTGAGTGGTTACTTAGTAGGTAGGTATAGCATTATTAACTTTGATGTTAAGCCACACATGTAGTATCAGATTTTATAAATTACTAGCAACCCGCTCCGACTTCGCACGGATGCAATGGTGATACTAAATATATTACAGAATAAACTGATGGTATTATACATAAATTATAAACCTTTCTTTTTCATTCACTCTATCTT
The DNA here is from genome assembly GCA_018251915.1 of Urbanus proteus proteus. NCBI lineage: Eukaryota > Metazoa > Arthropoda > Insecta > Lepidoptera > Hesperiidae > Urbanus > Urbanus proteus. The sequence continues at coordinate 4,346 of DWPV01000009.1, forward strand.
TAAAAAAACCGCATCAAAATCCGTTACGTAGTTTTAAAGATTTAAGCATACATAGGGTTATAGAGACAGAGAAAGCGACTTTGTCTTATACTATGTGGTGATATAAGTACTTATGCTTACTTACTTACTTTATTCTTATAATAAATAAGTCTGTATACAATTTTAAATTAAGTATGTAGAATGCAGACAATGCACTGCTGTGTGCTAAAGGAAATTTACACGAGGAAATTTACAATTTACACGAGACACTCCAACTTAGTCCTCGAGAGTATCATTATATTTTTAGGCCTCTTCACGTAGTGCTCCTATCGTAATTGGGGATAATAAGTGTCGTAACAATTGTCCATTGGAGCAATAACCATACAATATTTACCATAAAGTGCATTCCGGTATTTGCTACTCGTATTTCATAAGTATATATGTTATCTAAATTGAATTTGACATTAACAAATCCACGTTTAATTCCAGAGAGCTGCACCTTCACAACAACTACCTGAGGGTGTTGCCCTACGACCTGGGCAAGCTCTTCCACCTGCAAATGCTGGGCTTGCAAGGGAACCCCCTCAGCAAAGAGATGCTATCGATATACAACGACAACAACGGGACCGCGAAGCTGCTGACGTATCTACTCGACAATATGCAAGGTAAGTCGCATGACGTTCATAGTTAATAATAAATCTATCAAGATGAAATTGGAACAAAAACATGCAATTGATCTCACAATTTTTAATTAAAAACGTCAGGTCCATAGACAATCGATTGTAATTTGATGTGTGTAACTAATTTACAGTCTTTAAATAATAAAAAGAACAATCGAATTGCAGTTAGTTATCATTTTCTATTAGAATTGCTTGATCAAAGATTAAAGTAGGTGATGATAAATCTTACTACTTGGCAGTCAAGGAAAAGAAAATGCCTTCAATTGTTTCGAAAGTAACGCCATCTATTGAGATGATTAGAAACTGCATACTCATGTCGCAAAGTATGTGAAAAGCGACATCTATGAACTACTGTTCAGTAATCACTGGTACTTCAGTTAGATACTCAATGTAAATAAGAAAAGAAGATTAAATTAGTAGTTAAAAAATATATTTAATGAGATAAGATTCTCCATTAATTGGTATGCTTAATTATATCGCATCGATATATGCGTCATATTTATTGCCAGCGATAACTCTTCAATAATACAAGATATAACGATAATAATAAAAGCAATTGTACATTACGCCTCCGAGATTAGACATTAATCACCACGAAGTTAGCCAGTAAGGTTCACACGAAAATACCAATAAAAAGTTAACGATGAAGATATGATGGTAAAAAATCAATTATGACCTGATTACGTATATGTTTTAGCTGGTATAATGCGAAGGTAGGAACGGAAACTATTTTTTGGTGATGTTGGTCTGACGCGAGATGATTAATAGTGATTTTAATGAATTCGAACCACAGGTCAGTGTGGTTCATTGATAATTTGCGGATTGTATTGTTTATTCGCTACGCTTATTAAATTTTTATGTATACAGTCTTTTAATTTGTGACTAGTACGTAGCAAATTTGGTTTTTAATAGGGAATCTTTTTTATTTTCATGTGTAAGGATCTTATTGAATTGATTATTTTAACGACTTTAAATTATTATCAAATTGATTGAGAATTTCAGCAGCAAATTAAATTCGCAAATTTTATGAGTGTCTAGGACTCTAGGTAGAGGTTTATTTTATTGTGGTGTTCATAAGTAATGTCAATAGGTGGCGCTGTATGTATCAATCCTATACGTTGTTATCTACTTATAGACCTTGCTACTTTACGAGGATAGTTATGGTTTAAGAATTATTATTATAGTTTTCTGACATAAAGGATGTCTGTAACAAAATATTTGACAATCCAGATCTCTCATCTGGTCCTGGGTTTTTGTATGTATTTTTTTTTGAAACGTGATATACTTTAATGTGTATTTACTAAGGTAAATGAGAATTGTTTTGGCTAACGACATTATTAAGTAGTTGTTATCAAATCTGCCTAAGAAATAGTCTGTTGCTATCGTCACCGTGAACTCGTTGAACCCGTGTCACAGCTCTTGCTGACTCAAATTTGAAATTCTTCTTCGTGCTGTTACTTTCCAGTTTACTTTTATATTTTGTCGAATGATTCAGAAATACTTATTCATGGCTGCAATCGGTTTCATCTTCCTCAGCTGGGCATAGCTGTGTCTTCACTGTTTAAGGTTTTAGAGCACACTACGTGGTAGAGCCGTGGTATTCTAATGTTAGAGTAATTTCATTCCTTTACTTATTATTAAGACGTATAGTTTAATGTGTTTACTAAGCTAGATAAGCGTTGTTTTGGCTGATGTTCAGTTATTGTTAACAAACATACCTAAGTTTTATATTTTTGCAATCTGTTTCTTGTTCCACAGTTGGGAATAAGTATCCTCAAAGTTGACGCTTTAGAAGCAGTATTTTTAATTTCTTTACGTATTATTAACAAAAATACGTAGGTATAGGCATACCTAATTTAATGTGTTTACTGAAATAAATGAGGTTTGTTTTGGCTGACGCCGTTGTTTAATTGTTGTTAACAAATCAGCCTAATAAATTGTTTGTTGCTATCATCACCGTGACCTCGCCGAACCCGTGACACAGCTCTCGCTGAATCGAAATTGAGATTCTTCATTGTCACGATCCGACGATTAGTTTCAATTTGCTTGTTCTGCTCGATTTTACTTCCTGCTGTTGTTACTTTTGGGGCTAATTGTGATGTTCTATCGAGTGATTCGGATGTACTTTTGTTATTCTTGGTTGGATGGATTGCTGTTTCATGTCTTACATACAGCAGTACAAACTACGAGTCTTATCTAAAGTCGGAGTAGCTTATTTAATTATGAAAGATTAACATTATGAATCTAAGTTTGGTCGTTACTTTTAAATATATATTAATGTTATCAGGTCTCTTTCTACAAATATGAAACGATAATATGTGAAGAGTTATTAAAAAAAAAGTATTAATTTTATTAAAATTATAAAATAAACAATATACTGAAGTGGAATATTGATTTACATAATCAAAGTTGAATGTCTTGTTAAATGAATTTTTTAAGCGACTATACTGTCCAAAGTCGCCTTTAATATTTTTGAATGAGAATTATAATACGGGTACCTCTATAACGTTAAACTTTACCATATATGTGATGGAACATGAAACTCGTGACCATTTCATTACATTTCTTTTATCGACCCAAATCCCGAGTACGTGGAAGTAGTGTGTCATTTATCTCGAATCAGATACTTTCTTTGTCTTCTATTGTAGAAAAAAAAACAATAATTTATGCGCTCCGTTTCTCCTAATATTTCATTATTAATACCCCGGTCGCAGTGACGACCTATCATCTTTAACACGCTTTCTATAAGTCCTCATTGTGTTCACTGTTCCACTGAGATTGTCCCAAATGCAGCGACATGACAGAATGATCTGTATGCATTTGTTGTACGTGGGACGAGTGAGCGAGAAGCGATAATTTGTTTACGATTAATATTTTATTATATTGTTGTATTGGTTAAAATGTCAACGATAAATCTTGGGCGGAATAAGTATTATCTTGACGACTTTTTGATTCAACTACGCTAGATATACGGTGCGATTTTTTGTCCTTATTGTAAGCTACCACGTCTTGCCTAAATTTGTTGTGTTGTCTTGCTCTTAAATTCAAAACATTATTACTCAAAAATATACATAGTGTATTTAATGAGAGTAACTGATCAAAGCTTAGCTTTTTATCAGTCACAGTCCTTTAAAAATATTTTATGATTATATTAGATCGCCCAACGATTCTAACTTATCGTTACTCGTCGTAGATAGAACAATCAGTAGAGTTTTAGTGGAAACATTAATCATTTAGTTTTTCGAGCGAAGTAGCGGTGCGGTAAACAAAGGATCGGACAACTATTGTATTTTCTACAGATAATATCGATTTAATAAATGGATTTAAAAGTTCAAATCAGATTCCGTTTTGTGGTGTTGTTATATTACCGTGTTACAACACTAGTCTTGAAATCTTCAGCTACTTTACAGTTGAGAAATTCTAAAGAACATAGTCGACAGGGTAATCGTATTTAAGTGTATTTGAATTTTATTATTATTTTGTTAATTTTTAATTTTTTGTAATAGTTTTTGTAATTCGTATAGGCTATAATAACCATGTGGTGTAAAATGGACTCTTATCACCACCTCTAATAAAATAAATAATCATACACCATTTTGTTTATTTTATAAGATATGTATACTTGAAGCTTTGAAGAAGAAGCTTTTTGTGGTACCTAGGTGGTATGGTAAATTTTTGTTTTTAATGTAATTGTGTCCCGTATTTTAGGAGTCTGGCATGGTATGTGTCTTCGCTTGTCGTCGTTGTAGTTTTGTGATTTCTTGCTTGCAATAAATAAAAAATCCTTTTGTACTAAGAGACTGTGTAAGATATCTTGTATATTTTGTTACTTATACAAAAACCGCAATTAATTACATATTTTTATCGTTGGTTACACTACACACCTGCGAGTCCGCGTTGGGTTTCAGGATAAATAATACCTATTGATATTATCGCAGTACATTCTTATGGAGATTTGTTTAAATAAATTCCAATGAAACTAAGCTCTTTCGTAGAGATTATGGCGAGTATGGTAAGCAACGTCGTGTGAGGCTGGCCGTTAATTTAACAATTGATGGACAACAAGATGTCTTGGTATTCAAGACAACCTCGGTAGCTTACCATTATCGACTGTAATGGGTTCGTTCTCGCCCGCGAAGGTCGCGCAAACAGCAAACGAAAGCACAATTCAAGATATCCCGGTTCTTCGACGAAAATAATGTCGTGATTACGACCGACCGACGCACGCCGCACTACAATAAATCGGCGGAATATTATTGTCTCACTCCATCACAATAGCGTTAGAAAGTGTGGGAAGACGTCCGTCTATATAATTGATTGTTTTAGACGTCTCCGGTCCGTTACACGGAGTCAATTGGAGAAACGTCCGTGGAAATCTCTGTGACGAGCCGCTCGGTTTCTTTTATTTTTGTTCTCGATACTAAAATGGCATTGTTTCGGACTTACTTGCCGGCTATGAGCCTAATAAGCGCGGACAATTCGCTTTGACTCGTTAACTTGAATGGCCTAAAGCTTAGATGATATTTGCCCCAAAGAGGTTTTTTTCTGTTAGCTCATTTTCACTTTGTTACTTATTTTTGTCGGAGAAACGTTCTGTTTTAATCTTAAACGACTGTAATCTTTTGTACAAAAAATATATGTTTAAAATACTACATTTATTATTATTATTTTACGTATTTGAATAAAAATGCGTAATCACGGATGTATAAAAATATGCAGTTTGAAAATTATGTACACATGAGGTATAATAAAATCATAAATTAATATTGTTTACATATTTATATTTGTAAATCGCATTTAAGAAATATGAAATATGTTTATTCTTATTAGTTGGAACACGCTAAGCTTATAAATCATATTGATTGAAATTCGAATAAATAAACCTACCATTCAATTTAATTTGAATGCGATGATTTTTTTTAATTTTGATTTGTGTGGCAATAAAATTCTGCTTACACAATACACCATTTAGTTAAGAATATTATTTCTGAAATTAAATTGGTTACGGTCTTTGAATTCTAAAAATAGAAGATGAACTGTTGGTATTATAATCATAATTTATTGATATTTTTTTGATTCACTTCTTCACTCACACATTCACAAATCTTGTCGATTTTTTTCATTATCTATATATATTATAATGTTATAAACAATATTTTATCCCAATCAGTAACCGATTAAAAGGCATATCGATTTTTTCTTCAATAACAATATATCGTATCGAGTATCGACAAACGCCGGCGCCACCTCACTGGTCCGACCGGTGAAAGTGTTCGCGAAAGCGAAGCCGGAACCGAACGCGGTGACGTCACGATTTGCGCAAGACCACCAGACCTCCTATCGAGACATTGCGAAATGTTATCTCGCATTGTCGGCAGCGTTACTCTTGCTATTTGTCGATTTGTTAGACGATTGAATGCGCTTTGAATTGAGCACGTTTTGCCGTTTTGCTCCTCGTTGTGTGGGATGCGGTAATCGATGTTATTCGTATTCATATCGTCATAGCTTATAAAATCGATACATTGCATACGAAAAACGATTATAAGTATACGCAACTTATTTGAAAAATACTTTCACTATTAAAATCCTATTCGATACACTTAATATTCTGATAAGGTTAAAACTGTATCGAATTTCAACGAATGTGTATTGAGTACGCGTACCAATTTTCGTGAATTGACCATTGACTTTTAAATGTGGCTGATTAATGAGGTTGTTGTTTGTAATCGAATCACGTTTTAAAAAACGAACGCTGAAAGTAGTTTAAACTTTTTAATAAAATGAAGTAGCAAACGAGCATGTAGTCCACCTGATGGTATGATCATTTGGTCCATGGACATCTCAAATCAACTCTAGGTACTCTATGGATATCGTTCAAATACGATTGGATTTATTCTGGTCTCAACTCTCAATTTTGTTCCTATTTCTAAAGGCTTAAGTTGGAAAGCTTTGTTAAGTGTCTCTGCTCCACCGTACTTTTCGCTTAGTACTTAGCGCTTAGCATTATTTTTCTTAAAAAGCAAACATATGTGTAATAGTAGTTATATAGCCTATAAAATCCTCCCGATTCTACAAGCGATTGTAAATGTTACCTTCATAAAAACAATGTATATCATCATCAACATATAAAAGAAAAGTAGTTCCACTAACGACTCCATCACCTAACTCCTCATATGTTTAAAGAGTTCGTCCTTCACGCTTCGTAATAGGGTGATTACGTGGCTGTTAATATCAGTTTGTACGGTCGATTTCTGTTGCCCGGAGAGAGGGCGGGCGGTAGGTGCAAGGGCGGCGTGACCTTCCCGCCGACGGGGCGAAGTCTGGAGGTCGCGGATGCTCTAGTCCCTTCCACATTGTTGTTTGCTCTTTGACCTGATGGATTGGGAAATTTGGTCAAGAATTTAACTTCCTTGGATAGACGGACGGTTGTCTAGAAAACTGGTTCCTAAACGTTAATCAATTACTGGCCGTCCCGAAGCTTAACATTAGGTTGGAAACAGGAGTTTCTTTCAAAATAGATAGTCCGTTAAGAAAAGATTCGCGTAAAAGTAATTTCTTAAAGGAGGTTTATAAAAAATGAAAGTAAGTAGTAATTTCCTTTCTGAACATGATACATGTTCAATTATTTCTCAATAAAGATTTCTAAATTGGTTCTAAACAGGAAATCCCTGTGTAGTGGATTCTATGGACCACCCCCTCTTTTCCTGTAATATCATTGAGGGCGACTAGGGGATACAGAATTATCTCCTGTATTCCTTGACACAGGAAGACACTGCTGTATATCTACAGCTTCGTTTTCCTGTATTACGTCAACTCCAATTGCGGGCGCTAAAACATATGCCAGGCGTGATTATTGGTAAAAATCTCCATTAGGGAAGGCCTTCGTCCAGTATTGGTCTTCTAAAGGCTGATGAATACATTCTGTATATAACAAAATCGTTTATACTAATACAGTCCGCTTACGTAACTCAACGGCTTTTAATGCGTTCGCCTTTCACTCGCATCATTAAGCCACGATCCTCACCCCGCTACGTTTTAAGTCGTTTTCGACGCAAAATTACGACGACTGTAAAATCTGTCGGCATTTACGAGCACGAAATAATTTTAGATACAGACGTTGTCGTTGAATACTGTCTGAAAGCTGTGCCACGAATTATCTTTACAAATGCAGGACGCGTCGTTTCTAGTAGTTTTATACTCGTCTTTATATTACAGTAGCTGTAAACGCCATGTTTATCTTTAAACATCTATATTTATGTACTATGATGAATTCAAAATTGTCGACGTTTGAAGTAATTGAGATCTACAATTTGCATGCTCCGAAAACTATTTTTTGACTGTGATTTTGCATGCATCATGCAATTGTCACTTTATGGATTTCAATTAATCTTCTTCATATAAGTTTATCACGTTTCTTTGGCCGTTGTTTTATAAAAATGAAACATTTTGAGGTATGGTGGTTTTATTGATTAGTTGATTTTGCCCTAAATTACCTTGCCTTAATACACATAAATTAACTTTAAGCAAATCAATTAAAATATTCGTTGTGGTTGCCGTATTTTAGTTCGCACAGGCAAAAATCGTGGGCAGAGCAACTAATGAAAATAAAATCCCTAACGTACCCTCGGAGTCCTAAGTGAATCTCGTTTGAAGGAATTTAAATTGGTTCCGTGTTTTTCTTGGCAGAGGACAATAGCAGTGCCGTCAATATTGAAGTGCATTAAATCCGCATTGGCAATTGCAGCGCATGGCGTCAGATTCTAAGTATTTGGCAAGTGTACCAGCGTCTACTATTCGTTCATTGATGGACGGTATTATGCTGTGGGAACCTTGGTTTCTAGCGTTTCTTACCTAAACCGAACAGTGCACTTTATGTACTCTCAGCATTTAAATTATTTACGTACGTCGGGCCAATCGTAAACATTGGGTATTCTACTACTAATTCTACTACGCAATATTTATGCTCCTACACAATTGTATTCAACGAAATTCTTCGTGTAGCTTTGACATTTGCGTGCAATTTATGTGGGTATTATGTATTGTGTCGTTTAAATATAACAGCTAAGGTTAGATTATCAGTAAAAATAAATGTCTTTGGACAGTTTCACCGTGACATTCATTGCAATGACGTTCTGTTATTGTGGCTGGTGACGCCCCGGTCACTTGCTTAGAACGCTTCGCACGGCATAATCCACTTAGTCTAGCACGAAACGTTCACTTCTGAACAAGGGCGGGACGTCCTCTACAAACTTAAGTAATTCAACTGTTTCTTTGTTGCCTTCTCAACGCAATGCGACTTTTACAAAACATTTTTTGAGTCGTTAAGTGGAGGCATGTTGGACGAAACGAGGATCAAATGTACGGATCTGTGTAGCATCGCTTCTATTGACGGGTCAATTACGTTCGCTCCATAGAAGCTGTCTGTTGGCTTTCACATTAAATACACTACGAGGGTCAAGCTATTATCCTGAGACTTTTATGTCTTGGGCTCTGAACGAAAGTGTTCAAGTCGGCAGCCAGTGAAGAGTAATGTGGGTGTATGTATTGACTGTATGCGTATGTTTTGCTGTGTTGAATGTTCTGGTAATGCACACATGCTCAATTTTGGTAGTCCAACTTGATCGGCACGGGAAGCTATGCATATGTTATCGATTTTGGATAGTTTTTTTTAGAAAGACAAAGATAAATATTTGGGGTCAGTGTTTCTTATGTAGCAGTGATCACATAGCAAGCGTTTCTGGGGTACATGCTCGTTTGCTGCTTGTAGGCACTATAAATAAAAATAACACGTTTTATTTATACGGTTAGTTTGATCTAGAAGTAACTACTGATTATGGGTGGTTCAGACTAGTTACTTTGCCTACATCCATCATTCGCAATCAACGAAGTACTGAAAAATACAGTGACAGTTAAATTAGAGGAAGTTTCTAATTTATCTACGAGGAAGGAGTGAATCCGGCTCTATGTGGTATTTTTATTTTGAAATATACGAGTATCCTTCGTTCCTCATTTGTTACATTAACAACGAAAATGAAAAATGGAAACATCACAAAAGGCGTATTAGCGTTTATTATACATGTCGTTTAAAATTGATAGACATCTCTTTTATATTTCGGTCGTGGCTGTTGCTAATTCGAATCACGTACTGCCTTAAGTGCTATTAGGTATTCAAATTAGTTGTGGATAGTTTTCAGTCAGTTGTTAAGGACGCTTCTCGCGGCATAATCCATTTATCCGTGCGTGAAGGTTGCTTTGTACAAAGGGCAGGACGCCCTTACGCTGCGTCTGAAGGACGCTCATACTTATCTCCTTTCGTTCCTTGCTTAACTTTCACAGCTTTGCTTTTAATTGCTCTTTGATATGTATCTATTTGCGAATCGTTGTAGGTCATCTTAGTACTTACACTAACATTCCGGTAGGTAATATTGCTAATATCAACTACGTTTCATTCAAAGACCGTCGGTAGTATACAAATGACAAAAATATTTTTTTAATGTTCGTGTCTGGTAAATTCAGCATTGTTTTAATTATTCAGATACTTGCCGTAAGGTTTTGAATACAAAATATGTTTTGGGATAGAGAAAGCTTTTTTGGTCTCCGTAAAAAAGCTTTAGTGTTTCATCCATGGCGTCGTTTATGTCATTAATATTCATGTGTCAACCAAATTACATAACTCGAGCCGCGCCTTTGTGGCTCGACGGCATTATGGTGTTTATCGTGTCAATGACGTGACAACTTAAGTGATTATGCTCGGACCTACCTTTTCCTATATCTATCCTTGTTATAGTGACTACTTGTATTCCGGTTCTGTTAACCTCGGTCGATCAGATCTGTAATCCCATCAGTGATCACAAAATTGTGGCTTAGCGTTTTAAATTTGTTTTGTGTTCAATAACGTTTGATGTATTAAATAGTACTCATTAGGTATTCAAATACATTCGATATATAAAAATGTAGCATAACAATATCTTTGACATCTAGTATACCAAAATGTTGTTGGCTGCGTTGGTTACATTGTACTTAAAATTTGCAAACTTTAGTTCTCTTTCATTATTTGTCATTTTACAAAAAATATCTATGTCACAACATTATAATTTGTGTAATAATCTTATGTTTTGTGGTGTATGCTTTGTCATATCATTTTGCTTAACGTTATTTCAATACGTCGTGCAATGATGATGGTTTTGTTAATTGATTAGTATATTTACTTTCACTTTAAATTGCTTCTGTTCGAATGTCGAAAATTACTTTTGCATTTGGCATTTAGTATGAATATTACTTTTGATTTACGTTTCATAACTACGAATCTCTGCGAAAGTAATTGTAGTAATGATCGCTACAAACAATGATCCTTATGTATTATTCGTATCTTGAGTTTAATCTAGACGCACGCCCGTGCAGACTTGCAATTTTATGAATAATTTTATCTCCATCACGATTTCATCTGCTACTACAATAAAATCTCCTCGTTTATGTTTCATATTTCGTTTTTTGAACGCTTGTTTCTTTTTATATCCTTTTTTATTCATCACGTAAAAGCTTTTGAATGTTTGCACGATTTGTGTGGCTATTTCTCTGACGTGGTTTATTAAGCCTCATATTTAAATGCTTAAGTTTTGTACAGTTACAATTAGTTATGTTAGTATTTAAAAGCTTTCTCAGTTTTCAGTCGATACCTACATAACAAATTTGAGATAAGTAAGTTGTTAAATTATGATTTAAATAAATTCGTTCGAGTATCGGTATCGCTTATATATTTTGTGAAATCAGATTGTTCGCCTCCATATTATTTCGGAATACTATTGTAGTATGTCTACCTGAGGTCACACATACGAGATAAGTCACGCATATCGTAATCACCTATAATCTAGCCGGTGTTCCAACCATAGATCTGTTTTTAATGACAGTTCAAAAGATAGTGTTGTATACGGCGATCTTCCGATTTATTGTCGAATGGAATACAAATGAGCAACGGGTTCTTGGATGGCTCTTAATATTGCGAACTTAGAGGCTCGACACACTGTTGTTTATTGCCTCGTAAACTAAGCTCGTGCCGCGAACGGGAATAACTTAGTATTAAGTTACAATTTCTTTGTCACAGCCTTGCCTAGTCGATTCCCCGTACGGGTTCCTTGTGCCACCAATACCTGCAATGCTGATGTATGTTTGTCATAGTGTTTTATGTATCATGTGGAGGGTTACAGATAAATTGCTACGAGGTCGTATAAAATAATTTATTGTGTTTGCTGTCCTGCAGAGAATAGTCGACTGAAGACATGGAATTGGTGTTTTTGTTGTTTATTAGTGGGAAGTGAGCAATAAATATATTCCCGTTTTCGTAAAACGGTAACAGTAATAAGTTTATGAACAAAATACCTTAAGTGCTAAGCAATTTATTTTGTAAAAGCTTTTGTGCCCTTAATAGTCTGTTAGAGATAGTTTAAAAAAACGTTTATTTAGAGTCGATTATTTTTTGATTTATATTCTCATCTGGCTATACAGAGACAGGTTATCTATATTTCTCCTAAGTAAAGTCAGTTGTATCAAATAATTTAAAATAAAGTAAATAGTTTACTAACAGTAGGATGTAATGGCTACTCGCACCCCCTTTCTTCGCCGCAGCCGGATCTCGTGTGATTCACTATTACGAAACGCAACGTAATTTCGATTGAGGTAGGACTCTTATGCAACATCCGCTCCGATAGCCACTACTTTCACCGATTTCTACTGAGATACAGATCGCTTGACTAAGCGCCCGTATTACTCAAATGATTATTTTTTTGTGTTTTCCTCATTTCTTATGCATGTCTGTATAAATAAATTTGTTGCACGGTTGAGGAAGAATAGGGATGTCTGACTCCGACGATACAAGTATCTCTTCATAACTGGGGATGCCTGAAGTTATACGACATTAAACCAACGTGGATGGCTTGAGATTGGGTCTGTGCCGGATTTTTGTATACTTTTTACGCAGGAAACCCTGCATTGTTCAATTCGGTTGCGGGGGACAACGGATAGGAAATGATGTCTGACTCTTACTGACAATACTTTTTTAAAATGTCCATAAGTTCTTTAATAAGGTTAACGATTTGAAATTAATCGGCATGACTAAATAATATGCGTAAATATGCTGTTATCTTTGAAATTCACGTGTCCAACATTACTATGATTTCCATTAAAAATAACCATCTATCACATCATTAAGGGTCATTACGACCACAGGTGAAAGTTTTAACAAATAGAATATTAAGGTCGGCCCTTGAATATTTTTGCTTAAAACCTGTCTTATTGAGTGGCGTTAACGTGAACTGACACCAAGACCCCAATACAATAGTAATGATTCAAGAGAAATATCGGCTTCTGAATTACTCGTTAAGTCAACTCATTCTGTAATTAACTTACTTTTTCAATTCTATCGTGTTTTAAGATTTTTTTAAGTTAACCGGATTCTTCGGTTCGTTGAATGCTTCTTATTTGTTGAGTTTGTGTTCAACATATTTTATTGGTTTAGTTAGTTTATAGAACGTTCCACTGTTTAGGGCATTATTTACGTTTATTTAAATACTGATATTGGTAGGAACAATATATCTAAGGCTCAAGACACCTATCTCTGTTACCTATGTAGACAATCACTACAAATCTAAACATTTTCGATTGAAGAACGAGAGAAGGTACTCGTATATTAATGAAGTAGATTTCATTATGTTTTATCGCGCAAAATCTTAAATAAAAAAAATAAAAAGCATACGTTGTCATTATCAACTCAGTCGCAATCGGTAGGCATTGGTATTAACAACCGTTTATCACGCAGTGAAAGTGGCGCTTTGAACGGCGCCAATCAAATTTGCGTAAGCTCTGCACGCCCTTTAGATTTCTACCTACGCACGATTAAAACTTTGCAATACTAAACTTAATTTTAATGTAACAAAAAAAAAAACAATCAAACAAAAAAATATCCTGCAAACAATGTATCCAGAATTGTTGCATTTCAAAATCAATTTATTATTTTGACATGTTTTATGTGTATAAATGAAAGTAAATGAACGCTTGTGTTTCAAAATGTACTGATGCTCTTTATGTTAGGCAATATCCTGAATCAATCTTTAGGACAAAATATTGATATACGATATTGCCTATAAATTGATTGTGTTACGTAATATGAGAAGGTTGTGATGTTGTGTGCCTATGCCTACATGTTTACGATGCGCCGTGTACGAGAGTTGAAAATGGCGCCAATCAAAAACTAGTTAGCTTTCGATACGACGAACCTTCTAAAACTGGCGATGCTTTGTATTAAAGATTGGATATCCTGAAGCAACATGAGTGTTCTCTCGTTCGGAGATTGTGTTATGTAATAGGAGGTAACATTAAGCCGGTTTAGGAACATGATTATGATCGGCGCGTTGTACCTAAGGCCAGTGAAAGTGGGCTGGAAGTGGCGTCAAATGAAATCGTGTTAGCTGACGATACGACGAACTGTCATATCAGGGGATAGCTTTGTATTACTGATTTAAAGTCCTTAAGCTATGTCCTTACATACTGTTATCTCATTGGCGATTGTATTTATTATGTTGTGTGGGTTGAGACAAACGACTATGATAGGCGCAGTTCAAAACGGTGAAAGTGAGTTGGAAGTCAAATCGTAATCGTCTTAGCTTTCGATACTAAGAAACGACCATAACAAGGAAAGCGGTTTGTAATAAAGTTCGAATATCCTGAACTATAATATGTTCTCTTTTTAGATTGTATAACACGAGGTAAGATTACGGCGGTTAAGGTACACGATTATTATCCGCGCAGTGTAAGGTTAGTGAAAGTGAGTTGGAAGTGGCGCCAATCAAAATCGTGTTAGCTTTCGATGCAACGAACTAGCTAGCGATGCGCCTTGGATTACAAATTTCAAATTCTGTACTTAGGTATATTTACCATCTTTTGTCTATGGTAATATTTAGTTAAAGGTTTATGAATGGAATGTATGCTTTGGACATAAATTGATGGTTATCTAAATCAGGAAAATTAAAATTAGTTAAGTTTAAAATTATATTATCTCATTTAAAGAAAATTAAAACAATAATGTAGGTATGTCTTATGGCAACAGATAGTGATTTTCTTTAAGCTTATTTGGGCGTCCTTAATTCCCTAAATTGTATTGTCCTTTAAATGAACCAAGTACTATGCTACTATGATTTTTTATTATTATACATGAATAATATTTTCAGTTTACCATTTACAATTACGTCCATCACCGCGTACATCCATTTCAAAATGTGAAAACATGCATATTTTTATTAAACGTTGCCGAGGCCGCCCTCGCAAACATTCACCATGTGAAACGATTGTCCGTATGAGAATAACAAGAAAGTCAAAACAAACCATTGGAATAATAAACAAACACATTTGTATAGAGAAATTGCATTACTCAATGATGGTAAGTGCGATATTTCTGCTGCTTCAACTCGCTTACGTTGTAAACTCGTAAGGCACGCGTTATATCGATCTCGATAAACGAGTAGCGAGAAACTATGTATGTAGCTCGATATAACTGTATAAGTAGTCATTTACATAATTAGCGCAATTACTGAAATATGAGAATGTTATCAGTGGACTGATGAGTGAGTGAATGTTAAATTAAAAGTGATTGTAAAATATTTTACTCAAGTTAATTATTTAGGAGTATTATTGATAGAATATTTCCGCCTTGCAAGGTTTCTTGATTATAGAGAAGAAATAGCGAAAAAAACTCCATAACACACATATTGTTTAAAAACATCATATACTATTATGTACATTCTAATAGAGCATTGGTAACTAGCGCTTCGTTAGGCTAGGTACACATTTCTATCATCCCGATTAATGATAACTTAATTTATATAATACGATTTTTCTCACACGTATTGTGTTCAGTGACCTACTTAATTATACGAACCCGCAAACAATCTTCATTATTTTTTCGCCTTAATTTGGTCTGCTTCATCTCTCCTTTAATGAAATTTGTTTGTATAAATATTTTGTTTAACAATCAATTATTCACTAGTGCATTATTTAGGGCGTGAATCGTATATTAAATCGTCTATCGTTTACCCGTTTGTTGTGAACCAATCGAGTGGAATGGAAATGGAAAGTAGACTGCGTTAACAGTGCTAATAAACATACAAAAACGGGTATTTAGCGAGTTTCCACATCGGTCTCAATGCTTTCTTATCTTCGAACTCGTAAACAGGAAGGAATTTGCATATTCGATTGGTTATAAGCAGACAAACAAATCAAGCGTGATAGCTCCGTGGCTTTTGTGGATAGTAACAGCTCTATAAAATTGGGTGACCCTAGGAGAAAAGGTTGATTATTATTATTATTATTATACCTTGGATGGCTCCTGGTGGTCGCAAAATCTCGTTGGCCGTCCTCTTCGCTGTTTGAAAATATTCTTCACGACTTAGTGGAGTGTGCATCAAGCACTTTTGACAGTTGTGTAGAGATACCGGTGCCTGGCAGTGAGACGTTAAGTTAACACCAGCCAGATAAACGTACTTTCATTGAGTACCTATTTTATCCACAAAAAGAAAAACAAACATCGTTGTCAAATGCCCAAAGGTAATAAATGACAATCTGCAAAAGTTGTTAAATGCGTACAATTAACGAAGTTAATAATTCAGATAAAAGTAGAATATTTAAAGTAAATTTATTTAGTCAATTTATCAAGAAGCAAAGTGTGTCCATCAGAAGTTTCTAAAACATTAACCACTAGATTACTCAAAGCCAACTTTCCATTTTGCGATCTAAGTAGCGAGGTGAATTGACACCGAGTCCGCTTTATTTCAATGAATTCTATATCCAGTGATAGAATAGATTCGAAATCGAATGAGAGATTGTCATCAATTCGATATTGCCAACTCCCGTCAACCTTTTCAGACGTATTGGATTAGGCTTTGTCCTTGCGTAACCCGCATTAACCGTCTCGTTTCGTAACATTGTCATGAAATTGGTTACATTGCTCGATTTGTACAAAGAGGTCGTCCGTAGCCACTGAATAGCGAGCAATAACCAACATTACTGACGAAAATCGACCAAAACGGTACACGTAAATCATTTTGCGTAACCGGCCGCAGGATCTTGTAACACCTAACTCGGAGTAGTATTATTTTCCGTATAAGGTTTTTCGATTATCTATAAATTGATCGTAATGGAAACTGCCGTGCCGGTTCGTTATTAAGATGCTGCAACGCATCCTCGATTGCTTTATGTGTACTTAGGAGATTGTGTGCGTGTTAAATCATGCTGTTTTGCTTTTATGCAAATTGGGAGCTAAGGTTGGCAACGTGCTTAGAAAATACACAATTATTTTGCTGGGCATTATAATGCCTCGTATATTCTGCAAGTTGACGGATCTACCAATTTAAAATAACTTTGTGCTAGTGCGTGAAATATTAATATTAAGGAGTGTTAGTGTTTAAGAGCAATAGGATTGTCTTCAGTCCGTGTCGCTATGTCAACCACACTTAACCTGCTAGTTTCTAATAATTTGTATATGCTTTTGAGTTTTGATATCGCATGGGACGGTTCTTAGAAAAAAATCATAGTTGTTATCAGGAGTATGTACCTATATTTTATTTAGAATGATTTTAGGTAATACGTACTCCTGATAACAAGGATAACTTTTTCTAAGAATGATTTGAATGATTTAATAGATTCTACATGCTAATTTACTAATTCCATTAAAATAAGTATAAATAAGAATAAAATTGTTTTTTTTTTACTAAACTTGAAAGTCATAAAGATAAGATATTTCACCATACATTATTACGGACGTTGAAGTTCAGACGGACTATAAATCGGGCTGTTAAGCGCCATTGAAAGTTTTGTCTGTTACGTAAACAAAGAGAAATCCCCAAGCGGCGTTCATAGCAACAAGATGTATCGCCAAATTACTGAAACTGCACAACCGGAACCAATTGAATGCTTTAATTTCAAAAAGAGTAAAAGGTTATTACGTAATTCAGTTCAAATTTGAGTGTCGCTGTATTTAGATGAAGATAATTGTTACACGTATAATCAGTGAGTACCTATACTTAAGAAGATTGTAAAAGGTTTAGTATGAAATATTTTATTAATTATTTTTTAAAAAGACTTCATATCATTACGTTGGACAAAGTTGTAACTAAAAAAGTAGGGGAAATTGATAAGACTACTAACATGATAGTAATACTCTGACAAATCACTACGAAGAAACATAAAGCTTTATTGACATATCGTATTTATTTGTTTTCGTCCGCGCCACGCACGTAACCTCCGTTCACGAAGATTAACGATGTATAGCGTTACTCACGGCTTACGTAACACAAGGTAGCCTATAAAACGTCGGGATAGTTCCCCTCGTAACTTTCACCTAACATGAATCGGTAATAATCAGTCGGCCCGTAATAACCATCATAACTCGCAATAAACTCCCGCGTCGCAACGCATCTGTGCGAGAGCGAGAGTGGATACAGAATTAATTTGGTTCGAACACGCGACGCTTGGCAAAGGTCGACGAAACGGCTGATCACTTTCTTGTGATACGCGGTGTGATCCCACGCCAACATGCCAAGTTGTTGCAACCGTCTTAGACACCGCTCAGACGTAAGGGTGACATTAGCCTGCGCACGCGAATGACAAATTGGGATTCAGTAAGCTACAAAGTGGCTTGGCTTGGAAATGGCAGTGAAAGCGAGAGCATTGCACTTTGCAACTGGATATGAAACCGAGCTGCCTGAATTAGTGCAGCGGTCATGGAATAAATTTTTGCCGTGTGATTCATAGTGGAATGAACTAGTGCGTAAATTTAGTTCATGCTTATTTCCTTGTCGGGACCACCCAATAATTCAAACCTAACTCTAGTAAGGTTAGGGATGCACAAACACTTCAATCTGAAGATATATTCAACCAGGCCATGGCTAAGCAGTGCGATGAATCACTCGCTTGCGAAATGAGAGACCTTAATCATTTACATTTTCTGCGATCAGAATCGTTACATTTGCCATTAGCATATATCACTGCTCTTTTAAGATTCAAGTGAAGGTGTTAATGAATTTATAGCTGTACAGTGTACGCATTCGGATAATGTTAGGAGCATTCTCGTTCGCTAAAGAATGCAGTTAGGTAATCTCGTCCTTCATTTCTGCTATCAAGATCAAATGCTCTTCCGACATTCATGCTCTTTATAACCTTACTATCTTCAAGGCGAGAGTTAATAGCCACTTTCTTGGCAAACGTGCACCATCCTTGACCCGTTCTATTATACACTTTTCACGAGTGCGATTTAGGTCAACCGTAAAGTCAGAAATTTCACATTTTTGCTCAATTTAAATTTTAAATTTGACTCTGCGATCCTAATCATTGACCGAAAAGCTTATTAAGTTGGCATTATAAATTAAACAAAAAGTTGAATTTATACCCTACTTGATTTAGATAAGCAAATTAAAACGGATTTGGTTTTTGTTTTTCTTCAGATAAATTTTGGTTAAGTGCTTTTAATTACCACATTAGTGTTATTTATTGGGATTCTCGATAATGTTTTCGTGTTCTTCGACAAATTACGGGCGAGACATTTTTAACACAAATAAGAATGTGCGTATAAGCTTTAAATTATTTGAGTTAGTAATGTAAGAATTATGACTAACAATAGATTTTTCAGAGCGGTGACAGAAATTAAAATTAACCCCTTGGCTACTTTCCAATTAAACTCACGAACTGCGCGTGTCACTTAAACAGGGGGAGTGATATTCCTTTAAATAAAGCTAATCTAAAATTTTTAATTATTTTACTGAAGGCTCGTGGAAAATCATACTAAATATAATATTTTATTTGCTTCTACTACGCACAACTCTCTTCCACTTAATTACATGAGCTATTACATAACTTTCGATATAAACTTCTCGCGAAGAAAGTTCAATCATTCTATGACAGTTACGAGAATTTGATTATGCATATTATTACGCCAGCTAAACGAACATATGTCTAATCATTAACACATTAATAAATATGATAACACTGTTGCACAAATGTAAATTAAAGATATATTAAGGAAAGTGTATAAAACATTTATTATCGCCCTATCGTTTCGTTTAGAAGTAAACCGTTCCATGAAACAGCATTTTAAGAAAACAAAAATTAAATATATTTTAATCATAGCAACGAATAACAATTATTATATTTATTTAAGACTTATGTTATATTTTTTTAGATTCCCCAATCGATAGATATCACTGAAAATATAAAATTATAAATTTAATTTAGATAACTGACATTAATTTATCAAAATTTTAAAAAAAAGATAATGAAAAAATATAAAAGAAAACTAAAAAAAAATACAGCCGAATTGAGAACCTCCTCCTTTTTTGAAGTCAGTTAATAATAAGTTTGTGACATTGACTAAACAAACCTCCAAAGTCAAACGACGTCGCCGGTAAATCTACCTATACAATATAATGTTTGTAAAGGCTAACGTGGTGTTTATCGTAATACTTGTGACTCATCAAAATCACTTTCACCCGACCCCGTAGGCGCCAACAGGCAAAAGGTTGAAGCTATGCAAGGAAGGTAACTAAATAGGATTGGAGTTTTACTTGTTGAAAATGTGTTGGAACACTGCTATATATTAAAAACTTGACAGTATTCGTATTTCAAATAATATAAAGGGTAATAGTATATTGGTAAATATATGTAATTAATTTCAGGGATACGTGTCTACGTGTTAGATAACGTTTGCTTCCGTGTGTCCAAATTTAATTTTCTATTATTATTATAACATGTTACTCAATGATAATAGTGATGAAATCTTGTCAAAAATAAAACAGCTTAAAATCTGACTCACGTTTACGACACGCGTATTGCCAATTAACCCCTTGTCCAATAAATAATCAACCGGTGAACTTTGACCTCTGCACCAGAGCTTCCCATATGTTGAGTTACGACTCGGCACCGGGCCACAAAAATACGATTCCAGGTCACAGCATTATAATAGACTCCGCCATACTCGTATGAAGAGCCTTTTTGTCAACGAGACCGCTTAGCCCCTCTGTCCCCATACGTAATCAATAAACATCATTGATATAATATTAATACAATTATTACGGTCTGTTGTAATTAAAATGTCTTTATTTTCCCTATGTGCACTAGGGGGATTTAAAACTTTTGGTGGGTGGGGAAAAGCTGTCCTTCCGCCCTGGCCTACCGCCGTGAAAAGCCCCATGGTTAAAATTAAGGACTTCGATCAAATATAAAGGGTAAAACGGCTGATGTTGATTTTATCATTAGCAAAGTTCGTATAAATATTATAAATTGTATTTTTTTAAATCTGATGTAATGAAACCTGAACATATCTTTGACGCATTTCTATACTACGACTTGTTTTTAATTTTATAAGGAAGTTAATACATAATATGATTAATTAATCACATTTGAACCCGTGTCAAGTACGTTGTATAGCGACTTATGTTTTTTGTGGAATAATAATTATGTATATATTTTTTAATTTAATTTATGATTTGTTATATTTTTCATGATTAACAAAATTTAATAAGTTGTTATTTTACTCGTAGTTCTTTCATGACGCATATTAACGCTTTTTTCCATATTAGTATTTAAAGTTAACGTTGTAAATATGTTGATTTTTAAGAAGTGTTTTTAAACGAATATGTATGTGAAATATTTTTCGTGATAATTAATGTGTGTGATTTTGATGTGCAAATAATAAATATTAACCACCTGGATATTTCATATAGCTAAGAGAAAACCAAAATAGAATACCATCTACGACTCGCACACACGGTTCATATAAACATTCCATATTATATGTACGCTACATTTAACTAAAAGGGCATACGTTCATGTGGTTTCGGAAACTGTTTACGGCGCCATAAATTGTTTTTTTATTGCACCCGAACCAACTGCGATACATTTATTCAACAGCTGTTCTGGGAGCGCTTGGCTTTCCGTGTTTATTGCAAAATGTTCGTTGATCATTATATTAATGAATTGTCTATTTGTTTCAGGTAAGTTAACGCTTTTTTGTCTTCTACACGTCTTGGTAAGTCATTCAGTGACCTCTATAATAGCTAATCACGTCTTAAACAAATGTTTAAACTCACATGCAGTGCTAATTCAAATTAACCTTAATATTTTTGTTAACCAAGAAACTTTTACATACGTACGTCTAAAGAAATACTATTTCGTTATCCTTAAATTTTTGAACATAATATTTGTTTTTACCTACTAACGCTGAGCACACAATCTTATCTGCCCGGCAACCGTGTTTTCAATCTGGCAAGACAGTGTAAGCGTATATTTTTTAGACGACCAGGAAAGTAAACAACGTTTTAATTGCGGAGAGATTAGGGTTGTAAAGCTTTCCGGTGCATCGACGCCGGTGATAGTCGCGTGGTGCGCCGCAGCGGCACTCCCACTCGGCAATCGCGGCCGCGGCCGGCTCGCGCTCATTCACTTCAGTCCTCTGCCGACTACCGCGGCGCACGCACGCGACCACTTCTGACGCGCCACCGATGTTAGTCTACGATTACGACATCGCGTCGCAACTCGGACTTTTACCGTGACAGTGAACGTAACTTTTTCGAATATGGGTTAAACGACTCCGCCGACGATATGAGTCCGGGCGAGCGCGCCGCCCTCGGGCGCCGCGAACCCCCTCGCCCCCAGTATGCGACCACGGCACCGGGATACCCGCCACCATATTACCCGCACTATGGTGTTCCACATCCTAACGCATGGCTCGGAGCGCCGCTCATCTCCATGGCGGGACGGACCCCGCCGCCTCGGCATACGCCCGTTTCAAAACTGGCGATGCAAGCCCAGGGTGCTCCTCTCATCATACAGAATCGAAATGATCGGCGAAAATATACCACCGTACCAGAACAACGCAACCACCGACCACCCGGACCTGTAGATCACGCAACGAGGGACCGATGCGAGGCACCCGAAGTCGTCAGGCGAAATCAACAACAACAGCAAGCGCGGACGACACGGAACGGCCGCAATAACAACAATAATAATAACAACAACACGGATGCAGTTAGCGTGGCCAGCGATGAAAGTTCCGGCTCTGCGAATTCTGAAACAATGTTGCCAAGAATTATAAAGCCCCGTAAAAGACGCAAAAAGGATAGAAAACCTAATAATATTGTCCCTCATGACTTAACTAACGCTGCGCTAGATCTGGGTGATGTCGACCACTGTGCGGTTGCAAATATGGGGTCGATGTCGCGAGGTATTTACGACGAATCGTTTTGCCGGGAGATTCCATTGCCATATCGTTTAGATGTGAAAGTGTTAGAGTACCCGGATCCAACGTCAGAGACTTATAGAGTGAATGCATTGGGCGAGGCATTTGAAGCTACTCGTTTCGGATTAGCGGAGGCAGCATCACCGTCAGAATCAGCCGTCAGTTCTTGTCAGTGTCGTTATTGTGACCCTGTGGGACAAATTTGGGATGCCGATTCAATTGCAGATTTGCTGGATGAAAATTCTAGTGGGGATTTCGCTCCTACAAAATTAGAGGATTCAATGAAAGTCGTTGGACCTCTAGGTAGACGAGGGGTTGATACGACATTGCGGCGCAGTTGGAGTGATCCCTCATCCCGTGTTCCTCAAAGGCGCGATGTAACCGCTAGTGATACACTTTCGTCTCCTAATTTGTATTCGTTATTCCCTATGAAACGGGTGAATTCGCCGGAGCCCCGATCGCCGCTGGCTTTGGAAATATCCTCTGAAATCGTTACATCAATGAATGGTCATCGTGACCTGGAAATTAAGTTATTTTCGACCTCGCCCCCGGCTACGAACTCTGACCGCCGCTCCTTCTTCAACGATAAAAGTGAAAGTGCCGCGAGCAGATGTGCAATCGCGAACTACGATTTAAAAGGAAACAGTGCAGTGAGTGGTGACAGAGTTGTGTCAGGTGTTCAAAATGACAAAAAAAGTGACGAAGTGGAATCGGTGTGCTCGTCTGCGCTCAAAGCCGGCGAGAACCCGCGCAACGTTTGTGATTTAGCCTTAGTTACTGCCTAAGGCCCTTGTGATCGAATTACATTTTATGCTAATTGGATGCGTGTGTTGTCAATCAGTCCAGGGAGCTCACGCTCGCCATTTGAGCTGGACTCAAATTGTCACAGCGAGGCATGCACGGAGCGTCTCATAGCGACCCTAAAAATTGAGATCTCCGAATCGGTTTCCTGTAGATTCTATAATTAATTTATTATTAACACTAGCTTAGGAAGCTGGATGGAATGGAGCTTTGTCTGGTTGTTTAAAAATTATGATTCGCCGTTTAAATCTCATATCGATTTACGTGTAATGGCCTAGAATTGTATGTGTAGAATATGAGAAGCATTGTCGGAGTTTAATGACTGTTGTAAAGGAATAGGCTCACGATGGTGGTAGTTAGAGTGATCCGTGCCGCGATTACCGGCGGCGTTGTATCTGCTGCCCTAACTCGTGCGCAATTAGCGTTTCACACTACTGACACGGTTCTGCGAGTGCGGCGGTGTGCACAACGTTGCGGTTTCCCGCGGTTTTCACCGCGCCACTCGTTCCGGGTGGCGCCTCGTGCGCACCGGTTCATAGTGCTAATGACTTTTTTTTTGTATTCACTCCTAATGGCTCTTGGCTCACTTTTACCTTAAACGCTTTTTTATGAACGCGAGAACGCTGTCTGTTAAAGTAATTTGCACTACTGTTCTACATTACATTATGCAGAACTGAAAATTCAAAACTATTTTCACTATTTATATTCATGACGCCCAACGTAGTTTCTTTTCTTGACTTTGTATGGTAATTAAATCTTTACCGTTTGTAATTACATCATCACTCATTATATTCATACGAATACCCTATTAATGTGGTCATTAAACATAAAAATGAACCATCTCTATCGTTAGCGTTCATTGATGCTGCCATTAATTATATGTCCGGTTCTAATTCATACAGAACAGTAGCACATTTGTGTTTTATTGTTCATCAATCAATCATACTATGGTTATTTCGTATCTTTGTTTGAAACGTTGGTATTGTTCTCTTTGTTCTCTTTACACACACGAAGCTAATGTAACGATCTGTCTTCGTGATAATTTTGTACTTATTTTTTATCTCTCCGGTTTTGACAGTTGAAACAAATTCTAACCAGATATCGATTTACATAGTTTGTTACTTAGAAAGCCAACGAGTTCATACTGTACCGTTGGATGTAATACAAAATGTTCATGATTATCACAAGGCATTTTAATGTTTCATACTTAATCTGTATTTTAAAGAGTTCCAATTCTATCCGTTGGCTTTATAAATGTAACCCTTGGTGGAGCGTTGTGAGCTATCGTTACATAAAAGGTGCAGTGTTAATAAGAGGCCACGATAGAGGTTTTTTTACTTTACCGGCTTCGTTATCTGTGTTTGTTGAACAAGCCGCGTAGGTCATTCACTTCATTAGTCGCCGTTGATGGCTCTAACCTGAATTTACATAGTTCGCATATAACATGCGAGTTCCGTATAGCCTCATTTTCCGTAATACGAGAGCAAAATTGTCCTGGATAACGTTTAATCACTTCAAGCTTAAAACTGATTAATTCACCGTACAGCGTTTTGTTAATTAACTTTCATGTCACACGCTTGTCATTTAGCCGAGGCGCACTTTGCTTATTAAAGGTTACCGGAAATGAAAAATGCCATAAATATATTTTAACGTGTATGTAGCGTAATTGCCGCGGAAGTACGGACGTGGGTATGTTCCCCGTTGGCATTGTTGAAGGTGTTTTTGAAACGCGAGTTTACCAAAATATTTATGTCGTAGCCAGATATAAACGTATCGTGTACAATGAACGGCGAATCAATAATTGAATACCTTAATTTAGTTGCTTTCTTGTAATTTCCTCTTTTCTTTAAGCTGGGGTCCAAAAGTGTTGAGGGATGTTTCCAGATAAAGTTCCATAATGTAGATAATGTGAATATAACTAAGTTATTCATGGATTTGTACGTCGTTACACCCGTCGCTATCGTTGGGTTTTACACTCCATGGGCTGTTTTATTGTTCTCATATTTTTATTTTTGTGTTGTGTTTGCTTATATTGCTCGGCGCGTGCGTGGGACGGCATGATAAATTGATTCTTGCTTTATTTTTTTTTTCTTCGATAGGCTCGACGTAGACGAGGAGTTATTACAGCCTCTTATCTGCTTAAAATTCTGACTTTAATGCGCGTTAGTGGGACCCTGTCGATTGCGTTAGCTATCGCTGCCTGACAATCTCATTCCGAACTGGTCATATTTTGGGTGTCGGTTCCCTTAATGTTAATTTATTCTATCTAAAATAATAAGAATGTGATGTCTGCCTTAAGATACGTCGGATAAGGCCCTAATTTATTGTCGGCTGTCAGGCAACGATTCGAATACGCGCAGAGTCATATTACTAAATTCAAATTTGAGTTGGAAATGCGCGGCAGGAAGAGGTGTAGAATGTAACTTGAATAAGACCTCGGAAACGCCGAGCCCTCTGTGGTGGGATTGAGAAAGGGCGGGGCTCAGTTCGTAGTTGTGAAACTCAACGATACACCTCACTATAATTGTAAACAAAATAGGCTATGTCTAACTTACTGAGTGGATGCATTTTATATGTAAAATTATATAGGTTTAATATTTTGTTTGTGTACGTCGTGAGGCACGAGTTACACGCTTGCACACTATTTTTGTACAATAAAAACCATCATGTCCTGACATATTTTGTTTTATTTCGATGCCACGTTCGAGAGATTGTGATGCATCAGTACGTGCTTCACTGAGCGATTCTTCTTGATTCTCAACATAATGACTATTGTTTTACTCAACACTATCCGTGATGTGGAATATTTGTGATATGATAATTTCCCTACTTAACTCATTGTTGCGTAGTTCCTAGAACGCGTCATTAGAATTGATAACGTCGATGAGAATATACTTAGTAGTAATTCATTAACAAGTAAAAAAAATATTCAGAAGTATGTTTATACAAACTGCGCAGCTATTTACGTAACCCGCAAACGCAACTTTCCATTGTGGTCGAACAGCTTTCGGTTAGTTACGTGTTGGCCATTGTGGCGATGTTTACAAAAGGAACGTCTGGGTGCAGATCACGGACGATACGCGACTAATTATTATACCCACAAGTCTCAATGGTGTTGTCAGATGTTTCAATTGAACAGTTGTTATCGTTTTGTGCTAAACGTTGGTCGAAATTTAAAAGTGTATAAATGTGCTATTCATTGTACAATCGAACTTCTAAATGTTTACTATTTTCAACTCGAATATATAAATATAATATCGGGGTATCTCTTGATCTCCATACATCAATTGTCCATTAACGTTTTCGTTGCTAGCTTACAAAATATGACAACAAATTAAAATATAAATATTTTCTAAATATAATGCAAATATTAACTTGGCAGGGGGAGTTCGATAGTATATATTTATATATTATCTTGGTGCATTAATTTATGTATTTCCTAATTATGAGGGTTCGGAGATGCTAATTCATTGCGTTCACCCTAACAACTCATTTCCTATTGCATTCGTTTATCTTAATTGTGTATTATATCATAATTTACCTTATCAGTGTGTCAGTATCAAACCGTATCAGTAGCTAGAGAATTATCTTTGATAAAAAATAATGTGATGTTTTATGTTAGTATTGCATTTTTGTGATTTGTTTACATTAATGTTTTTGCATATGTTGAATTAACGAAATTATTGAATTTGTCACATATTCATCGGAACAGATAACTCGGTTTCTTTAACGCAAATAAAAATATATTTTACTTCATTCTTAATTTCATATTTATCACAACAATAATATAAACGATGTGTGAGATTTTCTTGTAAGACTTTGTCGAAATATGATCTTAGCCTTTACCTTCACTATTTGTCAACCAAATCATTAAAATTCAATAATAAGTTTGACATTGCAATTGCATTCCTATAAATATACAAATGTGCTTGTTATGTTTCAGTGGGTGAGGTCAGTTAACTTAAACGGTTTGATCGTTACAAACTTTATCATTCAGAACAATGTCTAAACTGAGAGGAAATATTATTTACGTCATATAATACAAAGTTGAGATAGTATTTATGCGAATGAAATAACTTAAATCGCTGACACTCGTAGTTTGAACCATCTTGGTACAATACGAAATTGTTTAAGGAACCCACTTTAGTACAACTGTGTTACTTTGTTAGTGGCAAGGACATCTACTTGATCAATGTCATGATATTCAGCTTTCCGATTTTATAGCTTCTCTTCTGTAAGCATACACGTTTACATTACACGTTAGGTCTTACTTTTTATGTTTGTTTATACATTCCGTTTTATAGGCTTGTTTATGAAAACCAGGTACTGAGAATTTCATGACCGTCTAGCGACCTTGAATTGTTTGCTCTGTCGATGCGACCTTCGAAACATTAGAACAACAATTCAATAACAAATTTCGATTGTTAATCTTTGTCGAAATTACTTATGATAAGATGTTGTTGATGATGTTTATGTAGTTTCGTTTCCATTATTCAGTAATATTTTGTTATTTCGATCACCGAGTAACGCATAACGTCTAAAATTGCTTACACCTATTTCTTTTAATAGATATTACTGATATATAATAAACTCCACATTATATGTAAAATTATATCATCATACTGTAAGATCAATTTATCATTGAGTATCTCATGGATATTATGAATATTTTAGCTTCATTGAGATTTCACTAGAGTACATTAAATTATAATAATTGTTTCTTGTGACTCCTTAAAAATAAACTTAAAAAATGTGCACTATCTTCATTCAAAATCTCCAAATTTTCGGTCGTTTCTTACATACTTAACTGATTACATAAAATATAACAGATACTTAGAAAGATAAAAGAAATCTTCATTACATGTGTATCAATTTGGATTACTTTAATCAATCTTTTACGTAATGTTGTCCAGTAGATCTGGGTAGATCAATCTGGGTAAGATTCATGTTCAAAGTCGGAATTAATTTGGTCAGAACAATCGCGTTCCCATTTTAATTGTGTTCTTCTAATAAGACAACGGCATTGAATATTTACTAGACACTTAATTGTCACGAAATCAACTCAAGCACTGGGATTCTGCCAATACATAACAGTTATAAACTGAAACTAAATTGATTAAAAAATTATAATAAAACTTAATCCTTGGCAATCTAAATTATTTAGTGATTCTGGATCTTAAGTTATTTCTCGATTTCAATCTTAAATACTAATTTATCATCCCCCGTTTCCAAGTAGGGTTTTTTAAAATGTAATTCGAGTCTAGAAACGTTTAATCTTTTTATTGCATTACCATTCTATGGGGCAATTTTTTACAATAACTTAATAATTGCAGCTCTGATAAGATTCCGTGTCTTGAATGAAAATATAAATTTCTCCAGGTGTTACAGTACATAACTTCCGACTACTGTTTCGTTTCGAGATATGGAATTGATTTAATGTAAATACGTGGACAATTTCATCGAAAAATGGAAAGTACCTATTACTTTCCATTTAATAATTAAGTGACAAATAAGTAACTCCTTTCTCCTCCGTTCGTGATGAAATGAGTACCAAAGCAATTTTATTTACATTAGGTGTTCTAACTTATTCTTCAAGAGTAGTTTGTTTAATTTTTTTGGATAGGACCTTTGACCAGCAACAATCAAGTTATTCGCTCTAGAACTATTTGCTCGTTTACCCATGCATGTATTACATAAAGAAAAGCGATTTTATTGTTCAAGGTGAATCTCTCAACGGCTGAAAATAACATGCATTAGAATGACACACTTTTAAAGAACGGAATAATACACGGCTTTCCACGACGATCTCCGTTCGCATGCTCCAACTTAATTGAGTATTCTCGTGGATTGAGAACATTTTCTCAACGTTTCCTTATTTGACCTTTTATTTCCGTTCTTCGGTTCCGCTTTCATTTATCGGAGTGATTAAGTATTTCTATTGAACGGTTTTATCTGAACCTTTACTATTTGAGTTGAGAATATTATTTATACATTTATTATTGACGTCTTGCTTAGCGGAGCGGTTGTCACTAAAAGCCTGACACGCTGAGAATTCCGGTTTTGATTTCCAGACACTCAAAAAATTTAATGCTGAATTTTAAACAGCGGTTTTGCTTACTGCTTATAAATTTTGTATATAAACGAGACGCATGCTACATAGAAAGCTAGTGTTGTAAGTGATGAGGTTAAAGTTATTAGATTATAAATTACCATGTGATAATTTGAAACATCGCATATGTTATAAAGAGCACAAATTTTGTTTTACATAGCGTGTTCCTTTGTAGAATGAATGTCCTCCAGTCTATTGATTGGGAGATGCCCTTCAAACTGAGGTCATGTTTGACATTGAAAGTACGACGGATGAAAATAATGACACAAGTGCAACGTTTCGGCCATTGTGTTTTCTTTTCAACGCGGCTGTCGACCTTTATCATGTTTGCCTTACTCTGCCTGTCACATTACACAAGGCTGTTTCATTGTGGACCTGAAACACGCTATTGTATGCTAGTCCTATTCTTCTGTACAATTTTTTTCGTCGGAATTACATCAGGCCCGTACATCTTTGACCTTGGTGGTATCGTTCTCTTCTAGAGGTTAGGGGTTTGGATTTTTTTAAACGAATTAAGCATCTGGTGCAATGACCACGGCTATTGTGTTTGAATTATATTGATTAGATAAACTGTTTGTTTCTGTATTGTGTATATTGTAGTATGGTTACGAATTAGACACGATGTACATTTATGGTTAAATATTGTTGATATGAATTTAGATACGCCCGATTATAATGATGCATACTATTTTCATTTATGTCTGATAGAATCTATACACATTTCATATTTCTCGTAGTATTTTATGTGAAGGCGATACCTGAAGTGTTTTTTGGTCACAAATTTAGAAGTACTGAAATATAATAATGCATACCGTTTTTATTGATTTTGAATTACTAGTAGGTTACTATGTAGTTACTACATGTGAGGATGGTTACATGTCACAAATGACTCATCTAATCTGAATCAATTTTAACAAATTCCTGCACTCAACCATAGTTACGTTCCTTTTTCAATTCCCCTTACATAGTATACGGTCGTAACGTTATCTTGTTTGTTTACATAACCACACCTCATTGCTCGCGTCGGGTTATGACACATAATAGTTTAGTGCGCGAGTTACAGCAGTTTTATGGCTGCGGCACTTGCCGCGCGGGTGACGTTGCCGACGGCGATATTGCGCGGAGTTGTTCGTGGAACTATACTATTGAAATTTAATGAACCTGCTACTAAAGTTGGTACAACGGCACTGATTGATATAATTAATTTCGGGAGTATACTTGGTACATGTTCAACAGAAATCACTGAATGAACCTGGATAAGGAATTTTAAGAATGTCAGAAACACTTATGTATTAGCAAAAGATATAACATAATTTGCTGGAATCAAACTTATTCTGTAAATCAATAGTTATTATATGGTTCCAACAAACTTAACATACGTCTAATGACAAACTAAATGTAGGTTAAACCTGAATTCTCTTGCCATTAGCTTCAAATTGGCAAAAGGCAGGCGAGTTTAATGCCAATAATGGTAAACAGTCAAATCCTGTAACGAAAATGTTGTACAATTTGAATCTTGCAGTCAATTTTCTATATTGAATTTAAACCCTGTAATCATAAATATCAAAAATACATCAAAAATACCTACGAAATATGAATGAATATGTATCAAACACTGACTCCTGTTAAGTATCAAATGCGACGTACAGTAATAGCTTAATCGTAACTGCGTCAATAGGACGTATTAAAATAACACTTATATGAATACAAAACAATATTACTAATAACTACGGCACTAAATACAGCACATTTGAGAAACAATAGGCAGTTTTGTCATAATTAGCATCACACCCGGAAGATATTCGAGACTGTTTAAACTATAATGGCACCTGTTTGTTAATATTATAATGTATATGATAGCTCAATTAAATAATATAAATAGAATGGGAATATAAGTGTTAATGGAGTGCCTTATCTACGATAATGAATTATTTTATTTGATATTCGTTGGAAACTCAGCCAACAATTATAGATAAGTATCTTAAGTAGCAGTTTCATAAATCTTTAAAAATAATATGAATTGTCACTGAAATAAAATTAACGCTCAAATCATTAACAACCTACATCCAAACGGTGTGGTGGAGTAGATAGGCTTCAGACTTTCCACCAATTCAAACCTATGTCCTACTGCTTACAAATTTCTACCTGCATGAAAAATATTCTGGACGAATATAACAATAGACTGCAAAACACTTTTTCATAAGAGCATGACTTCAGTTATACCTACTAAAAGAAAGTTCATTGATTACCTATCAAGTATGAATTCATCATAATATGGTTGGGGATTCAAATTAAAAATATAAATCAAAATAGATCAACACAAAGAAGCACAAACAGAGCATATTTCCGTCAGCCGGATATAAAGCGATAGTAAAATATCGCCAATATATCACTAGGACGTGTAGCAGAATGGCCTGCAGTGCCATAAACGGTGCACGTGGCGTGGCGTCCGACCTTGCCGCGACCGGGTATTGAAGACGTTCCCGACAGTGTAAACACGGGCACAATAAAACAACGTTATGCTAACACCGTGAATAACACGCCAGTGTGTAGTTTTCTGATGGTGCCGTGCGAAAATGTCGCCTGATTTATCTATGGATATGGAAACTTTATAGGGTTTCAGAGACATGGTGTTTAGTAGAGGTTTTAGAGTGAACTGCAAAATCTTGGGAGAACACCTTGTAGAAACTTACATGGATGAGGTTCTGCATCATGTTCCCAATGATTTGTGATTCTGAAGACTATTATAGAGTCCTGTGCACGCGATTTTGACGAAATTCTTGTAGGATATGACGAGGATACGATGATAGGACGAGGTCGAGATCGAGAACGTGGTCGGAGAGCTCTGACTTGTCTTCCAAATTTTTAAGATGTTTCAACTGTAGCGCAGGGGGACCTCTGGTTCTCAATCATCTGATCAACGGGCATATGATCTATCGATAGTTCACAGTTCTTTAAAGATATATATTTTATTTAAGATCGACAAAATAGACGTATAACAACTTAGTTCTGGAAACTAGCCAAAGATGCTCCTAACGTGTAAATAAAAGAGATACATACACATACATTAGTTTATAGGTCTATACATTGGGTGCAGTGTGTGTTCATTTGCCATTTATGGAAGTACGAAATACATGGCAACGACTCAATTACACGTGTGGGAGTGACATTGATTGGTAGGTATTTCTTTACGCGGCACATTCCGTAACACTGATAAAACATCGCCAGTGGTACGTAGAAAAAATGAGATCAAGTTACAAAAACGTTTGCAAAACTGATTTCTTGCGGGACGAAGGTTCTAGAGTGAAGTTTACGTCACGAGACTAGCCGAAGTATGGTCCTTAGTAACTCTTATAAGCCTATAGTTAATCAACCTTTTGCACAAAGGATTGGGTTTTAAGATAGGGCTTTTATTTTAATTTAACTTTGGTTATCATGATGGTATCTACGGTGAAACTAAAACTTTTAAAAATACTAAAGAAATGAAGACGTAGAGATGTAGGTAGTCCTACCTTACCAAACATTTGAATCTTAAACTGAAAATATAACGTAAGTAGTACCTTAAAATTTTTAAATTCCTTTAAAGTAAAAGTAAAGATAAAGAACCTATTAAATAATGTACAATTTATGATGTCGTGAAATGTTGTTTTTATAGATCAGGGCGAATAAATTTACGCCAATATATCTGTCACACGAATAAATAAGAATCACACCTACAGTTACAATGAACCCAATTTGAATATAAGATATTACTATTCATTATTTTATTGCTAAGTTGTCCTTAGGAACGTTTTATTAGAATGTCTTTGAAATGTGTATTTAACGAGATGATTTCGAAATATGACCCAATTTTGTTACTTGGTTGCGGATGCTACCAATTAGCAATGATAAAATTCATAGGTGAACTTAAGTTCTTACGTAGCCGCTATTCAAATCCGTTCCAAATTATTTGATCTCGTTAGCGAAATCCTTGACGTTTGTTGATTATCTACATAATAGTGTAATTTATACTAATGAGATACTCTTCAAATGTCGCTCAGATTCCAGATAATATAAATTTACTGTTCGGTATCAAAATGTGCATGTCTCGATTAACAAGTTTTCTAGATAGTTTGTTTGTTTGTTTAGAAAATAAACCACCGAAGACGCAATTAAGGCAGAGAAGTATAAAATTCATTATTCAAAATGTATGTGTAAGTTCGTGATACGGGTATAACTTACAGCGCAATTTTCAAACATTGAATACGCTGAGGGAAAAGTCTTTTCACGTTAAAAGGATTAAGTTGCAGCGGTGGCCGCAAAGTGCGACCCGCGACGCGCAAAGCCGTCGGCGAGCCGCCGAGGTCGACGCTCGTTCGCTCCTTCCAAGCTACTCTAAAAGCAGACGGGGTTAGTTTTCTTCAAGACAGGAGGCGGGGTAGAAAGCCGGCTCGCTTCCGTTCGGAAGTTTCACCCGCGCTTTCACTAGCACGAGAGCACACGCCACCCGAGGCGCGGCACCTTAACAACTACCAGATTAATATTATATGACCGACCGGATTACATCTCGTAGGCAAACTCCGGGCGCTCCAAAACCTGCCAATTCGCTGCTACTACAGAAATAAAGAAGACATTTAGGTCATGTTTATTAATTTCGTACTGTTCTCAAGGTGTGGGAAACGCATCTACATAGATATTTAAAGGTGATTCGCTACGTCTATTCCAATAAATGTCGTATATGATTACCATAATGAATTCGCATGTCTGAACATTCAGCTAATGTTAGTCGCTCGATGCTCGTCTCTGTTCCACTTTCGTTCTCATCAAAATAATGCGCGATGTTCATTTATCGCACCGAAAGCCATATTTTCGTTTAGCGGTGAGGACATGTGACGGTCACAACAATATTCTAATTTAAAACGGCTTATCTCTAAATGCAGCGGTTGGGTCGACGCACGGACGATGATCGTGCAAATTATTACGGCGTTGCGCTTACAGGAGACGTGAATTATTGTTTTGTGTATGATTTGTATCATCCTGCAATTACTCGCGCGTCAGACCGAATATTGAGGTATGATTAAGAGCAACAGATTTAATAAAAACAAGACCATCTGCAGCGATAACATTGGTAAATTATAGCTTACACTCGAATGAAGATGTTACCTGCGTTGTTGCGTATAATACTTCTTACTTTTAGCTTCTTTGAGTCCTCTATTAACAGTTCTGTTTAGTCATCTAATGAAGTATTCAGAAGGATCCGGTGAGAACTCGCCTCGCCTCGTCTCGGCCGATCCTGTTTAACAAATCATCGCACCCATTGTGCTCCCGATTATGCAGTACTCTTTGCTACAGCACGATTGCGGACCCTTTCATTTCAAAACATTCAGGTAATTGGAGTTTATGTTATATTTATTATTTTGACTGATTAACATGAAAACGTTAAAATCATTCGATATAGTTATTATTCGTATTTCGCATTTACATTAATTCTTACTCGTAACTCGTTGAATTTATGACTTAGCTGTATTATAATTCAGCATGTGTGACTAAAAAAGACCCTCAATTTATTAGAAAATTCATTTCTGATTATTAAATATTACACAAACTTATATGAAACGCAATTTTTCCAGAGAGCATCGCATTAAACGGTCGTTCAACTTGTTTAAGTTTAACAGAGTTTCTTGTCTTCATTCAATTTTAAATCACGAGCCAATTATTTGTTGAGGTACTTAATTTGTAGTAATCTATTATGTTTTTACATTAGTATATTACGTAATATTGGCAAACGTATCAAATATAAAGGTAAATAATGTTGGACTCATTGTTACATTGTTTGAAATTATCGCTTTTAACTTGCTGATTCTATGTTTTTATTATAAATTTCTCTCTACTAATATGTTCTATGATGTGTCGAGGTCCGTTTTATATGTTAATGTTTATCTTAAAATCTAATTTGTATTTTTCCTTTCCTTCTGTGTCGATACTCACAAATCACTTATTTTATGTTTTAATTTCAATATATACAGGATCAATAGCATTAGTTAATATGTAACTAACAGTCATTTTATTGTTTTAAAATGACGGAGAATACACGTTAGTATGTAAATTTAAATCGCCGACCATAGCGAGACAGGTTTTTGCGGAGTAAATTAATAAATAAAAATAAATTAAACTACACGCGTTGACCCACACTAAAAATTATTTGCAAAAAAGTAATTGCTCGTAGAATTTGGAATTTGGAGTGTCTACCTACAAAATATTTAGGATACCAGGATTAATACCTATAACTGTAACACATGTAGAGGTTTTGTGAGGAAAAAAACAAATTTATTGCGCGTGAGACTTTGAATCCACGTGCAGGTATTGAAATAAGTTTTTTAAAGGTCAAATTGATTAGGTTTTTTTCGGAACCCGTGTCAGAGCACATACAAAAGCTGCCATTTATGAATAGAAAGGCCGTTACGAACGTCCTCTTTTGGCAGGTAGTTACGTAAATATATTCATATGATTTAGTTGAGTATATTCACCTTTAATACTAGACACTATAAAAAATTATATTTATAAGGTTTTATTAATTATGGATGTCAGATTAAATGACGTTGCTATCGTCAAAAATATCATACCAAACAAAAACATTAAACCAAGAGTAACAAACATATACCATTTCTTAGAAATCGGAGCGCCTAAACCTCGTAGAGAATCAGAAGTCAATATCCTGTCACTGCGCTCATTATATGAGTGACAAGATGATTGGTCGTACACGGCATTAATAATTACCTTATTATGGATGTCATACATATGGGTTACCAGTCATTGGTGATGAATGAAGCGACGAAGAAGAACGTTTTCGATTTCGTTTCTAATAAACTCGCACACTTTCCTATTTATATTGACAATGGCCGCGACGACTTAATTATGGATTGAGAAGTATGAATAGGTATTTATTTTTTACTGCTAGTGTAGGCATGCAGTATGTTTTTAAACTGTGTAGTGTTGAATGCAGGAATGCAAAAATGTAAACGTACCAAAAACATTTCTGGCAAATATCATTATGAAAACATGTAAATCGAAATGTTCATCCGAAATCGTTATTATTTTTGTAATCCACTCATTCATTAAACTTATGAAGCATACCATTCTAAACATTAATGAGGTCACTTTAATAAAGAAGCTTTATATCACTTT
Source organism: Urbanus proteus proteus (assembly GCA_018251915.1). Lineage (NCBI taxonomy): Eukaryota > Metazoa > Arthropoda > Insecta > Lepidoptera > Hesperiidae > Urbanus > Urbanus proteus. The sequence goes on from DWPV01000009.1 coordinate 41,352, forward strand.
TAAGTATTTAATAAATATAATCATTAAAATGATTCAAATAAAAAAAACGTCTCGTTTGCTGTAGTATGTATGTCATCACGATAACTTGAAAGCTTTGATTGATCGCGCTGTTTTTTACTAGTGGCAAACATTCGAGAAACAGAAGCCTATGAGATATCACTGCAATCATTTGTATGATTTATCATAATTATATTCATTTATTTGCCGTGTCGAATATCAGTTTTATCTATAGCCGCGTGGCTCTTCAGCCTAGCTCTTAACATCCATAGTGTGTTCATAATTTAGGCTGTTTAAAAAATATTGCTAAAAGATTGTTCATATTGTCAAGGATCATCTACATAATATTTAGTCATATGTATACCGGATGGATTAGTGTCGATGGTGCGATTTCATAATTTTCACCGGGCGGTTTCTATGGGCGCGGACAGATAAAGCTGTTGCCAGTTGTAAGAGAAAGCCGAGTGTTGCGTTTCTCGATGTTCTTGCGTTGGCTCAGTGTGGAGCGAACGATGCTCTCCAGCGATATGTGGCGAACCTTTATAATATTGTACGTTGATAAACTAAAGGTTTTATTAAATGTTTTGATTTGTTTATAAACATATTGAACGTATACTTACATAGGTTTTTATCAGTGCAAGAAATTATTTTTGTTCTTATTTGATGATAAGCAGGACTGCGTTATCACTGATGGCAATAATGATGAATCAATCATTATTAAATAATGATTAACTGAAAAAAATACGATTTTTAAGATAAAGTAATTAACTTTGTCTGAATAACGGTAAATAAATATCATATCAATATCAATCAATATTTCGACGCAGTTATCTATTATCTAAAGCTAAGTTGTTATTTGTTTTTTAAATGTTTCTGGTTCAAACGGTCGTAACGTATCTAGAAACGCTCATCGTTCGCACCATACTCCGTTTCCATACTCGTACGCAGCCACACCGGTCCCGCCCGTCGATACGAGAGCGGTGAGAAAGTTGCTCCGCGGCTCTCGCGCAGCGATTGATTCCGATCCGATGCTGGCGCCTGCCCCAGCCCTGATCGCATCTCCGAACGAGTAAACAATTGACGTGTTCACGTCAATTGATGTTCGCGATCCTCGCTCAGCAACTGTAGAGTTGTAGATGATTTGACGTCCCTGGATAAGATCAACGCAACTATTATGATGTTCCCCAGCTCTAGCTTTCACGTTGTCGTTCCGCAGCATAGACTCCGTTTAATCGTTTCGCCTTTGCGGATTACTCGGTTATAGCTACTTTTTAAATGTTTGTTTATACTTTCAGTATTATCACATCTTAAATTAAATAGAGGTGCATAATTACCACAGTTTTATTCTCGTATACTTTTAAACTTAACTTCTTTTTATTTGTACCGCCTTATTATTTTCATATAAAACAGAGTTATTTGAAAGTTTAAAAATTTCACTGCATACAATTTTTAAAGCTTGAAAGCATTTAAACAAACCGCACAGTGCTTTCACTTCGCAATGAACTTCTAAATAATCTACGTTGCCATCAGTGTCATAACCTGCTAATGATGTGCCGACGTTTTCATCTGAAGCCGATATACAGGCGGCACAAACTGTTGAGTGCTTAACCCCATAAACTACTTGTCTAGACTAGAAGTCTTCGTCAGGCCACTCGAGTTTTAAATATTTGTCCGATTATAGAATGGACATGATCCGTTTTACGACAGCACAGATTTATGTCGATGTTATGCCATGCCAATAAATTAAGATATTTTTGGCATTTTAACCTCCAGCGACGTCAGCCGTGAAAGAGGAGGAGGGCGCCTATGCCATATGGAAATAAACGTGCCACTTCTAGCCATTAATCGAAACCACGTGCTTTCTACCTTTGACGCGCGTGGATGTAACGATCACCACGTGATCCACTCCAAGTCTGCTGGGGTTCGGAAATTTCCAGAGAATTTTAATTCATCAAAGCTAACGGTGACGACGATTTGTTTATTTTTATTGTTCATTTTGTTTAAAACTTTGAATTTAGACTTGGGTGGATGAATAAGTACTACGCATTTTAATTCAATGATGGTTGCTTTCATGTGTATTGAATGAGTAATAATGATGATCGTTTGTAAGCAATTGATGTTACTTTTACAGTTTATATTTATAATATTTAAAACACTCTGTATAAAAGAACAATACAAATACTAAATACAGAATAATGTAAGCGGCCCTTCGCAATTGTGTAGAATACGTGTCTTAATTGAATTGCCTTAGGCACGGCGTGATCGACCTAAAAAAGGTTACTTTATATTAAAGTCAAATTCGCATAGCATAAAGTGTTCATGTTGAGAATAACATTTGTGATTTTACTCACTTTATAACTAGTAGTATCTTCAAAAGATTCTAATATTGCTTAGGGATTTTGGTCTCTCGGTGAAATAAATTAGAGACTATGTACATACACTGACTGATTGAAGTACAAGATATTATATTGTTTTTGTTGTAGCGCATGCCAGAATCACGCCGAACATTTAAAAATAAAGTATTCAGTATGGAACGTGTAATAAAAGGCTGTAGAGGAAGGCAGGCGGTAATAGAATCAATGGATTCTTTATTGATTCATCTTATCGATGGCACTCATTCAAGCCGACCGCTTTATTTATCTTTTGTATCTTTATTGCGTGTTCGCTTGGCTAGTGTTGCCGCGCACTATTTACGCAGAGATCGCATTTCCATCGAGTAAGACTTGTTCTCATTCATTATCTGTCCTATCCTAGCTAAGTTGCATTACAGCGGTCCAACTTTTCTTCGCGTTTTTGTTTTATAGACAATTTCAAACATTGCATGTTGCATCTGTTATAGATTCATTGACATCGTTAATTCTCGTAGCATTCGTTGCCAACAAGTCAACGCTCTGTTTTATTTTGTCACTAGATTTCCGCTCACGTTTTTATCTCTTTTACGTGAGGCTCTTGGTAATAATATTATTGAATATTGAATAATAATATTTAAATACTGCTATTTAAATTCATTTATCATATATTATCGTGTTTCTGAATGAAGTGTTTCTACAAGTACTGGCAATAGTTTTTACTTTCTACAATTTTTATGTGATCACATTCACCTTTCATAATCGTGACTAGTGTTAGTGAATATATTTTCGATGGCGCAATTAGCACCGCATCGTCAGCTTTTAGTATTCTGCTAACCACATTTCGTGAGTGGTCATGAAAGGTCACACCTCCAACACTTTCTTATTCACGTTAAATCGAAAGTGTTAATGCATATGTTGTGGCCAATTGCGCTGCGTGAATTATTCTGAAAAAATAAAAATTGCAACTCTAATGACAATGTATAAAATAGGCGTGCGTAAAGTGCGGGCTTAGGTCACAAAGTGCTATAAATTATTATATTTGTGAAGTAAAATTATATGATATGTGGATATAACTTAAGTTTGACGTATTTTAATTGAATACGTTTATAACTATGTACTAACAATATAGTTAATGTAAAGTCGTCAATCATTAATCATAACAATTTATCTAGTAGGAGATTCATACATGTGTTCTCGTACGTCGTTAAATCTCATCATTTTTAAAATTAAACATAGAGTTTCTTAGAACATGGACACGTGTTTCGCCTCGCTCGCTGGGAGAGAAAACACCCGGCGAGTGAATTGTTAACTCTTTTCTATTCGGGGAAGAGAAAATTGGGAAAGTCTCTCGGGAAACGTTAGTTGTTCAAATGAATACAATGGCCTTGCCGCGTGTTCTCCGGTTCTTCACTGCAAAAAGTTCATGTCACATTGCAATAAAAGATAGAATTGAACTTCGTTGCATGAATATAGATACATTGATTGTGTGGGTAGCGGTCGTGTTGCGGGAAAGTCCAACGAAGCGTGCGAAGGTCGGATCATTTACCCTGTAACGCGATATCCAATGTGTTACATAACACAGTCTACAGTTAGATAACGGAAATTCGGACTGTAGCTGATAAAGATTTTGGTCCATATTAAACTGTATCGAAACCGCTGACATAGTATAAATATTGTTTTCATGCATATCTCGTTCGATAATGTATATAATGAAAGCTTTTTGTAATACCAATAAACCGGGGACACAAGTTGTCAGTTTATCGGTGAATGGATCCCTTTCTAGAAGAACTGATCTGTTTGCGGTAACTAAGTGTGGGCGTAGGGAGGTAGATATAGTAGATATAGGACAGATCATACTCGCTTAATTCTGTTTATATTTGAAACATTGTATTGAATTGATACTCAGTGTCGACGACCGACAATATTATTATCGAGCCTTAATAGGATAACACTGTTGAAGTGTCAATTGCAACTGGCTTCGTACTAAGTCTATGTATGTCTATGAAATATGAGACGTTTGTAGGTATCAGTGGTAAATGGCGATAAATTCTCAAACAGCTCGCAAAGTAATCTGAACAGAATAAGCATAAATTATTATGTACATTTGTTTTTTTAATAAGTGTAAAAAATGATGCTCTTTTGACTACCTGTGACCTGACCAACAACGGTTTTGTACCCAGTTGTAGAATAAATAGGCAAATTATCTTAACACATATTTTTCCATACGCGTCTTGAGAAAATTATAAAAATATATTTTCCGTTATCAGAAACATTTTTTTCTTTTAGCATAAGAGAAATATCTTTAGATAAATTCGCTACCGCTTTAATTACAATTTGTGGTAAAATTATATAAAAAGCTTCCCCAAAGTAATGTCGCGAGTTACGAAAAACATTTGTATACATTTGCAGATGCAGTAACAGTAGATTATAGTATTTTTTGGCACCAGTTGTGTGGAGTTGGAAATGCAAATGCTATATCTCTGCTGTACTTAGTTTAATCGTTTTACGAGCATGTTATACAACTGATTCGTTTTATTTATTACGCACATTTAACCTTATATGAATGTACACATGGGTTAAATAACCGTAAAGTCACTACTTTAAGGGTTTCAGCTGTTTGTATGTGTAATTTATTATAACCGTATGCATTTTACATAATGTTCTCGGATGGAGATATTTATAATAAGAGTCGAAACAAGTAACGGGATTAATATAGGTTATGCAAACAAGATGCGGTGCGGTGTCTGGTGGTGTGTTGCGATGAACTCATTCAATTAGATATCGCATTTCTTCAATTTGCCAGCTAATAATCCGAGCCCACACTGGCTCACTTTGTTTACGCCCACGTGTTCTGTAAACACAATTCTCATAACAGTTTACAACCTAAGCATAACGGCAGTCTTCACTAGATATTTAGGTATCGAACAGTTTTTTTTATCAACGACCGGAGCAAGATCGTAAATGTCACCGTCGGACGACATCATGACGTTATATATGTACTTACCTACGTCGACTCGACGGCATCTTTTACAAAATTTGCTTGCGATAGTACGGCAGAAACGTTTTATGATCGGGGGTTTTCGCTTTAGCCAAGTGCTTTAAAATCTGTTTGTCAACGCGTTGGCAAGAAGCCTCCGTCGTTTGTGTTGGGCGCCTGCGAGGCGTAAGCACTTTCTGAACGTCGTCCTCTCTATCTTAGCTCGCTTTTGAAATCTGCGCTGCTATTCAACGTTCTGTTTGCGTGCGTTTTGTGTTTTCTTTATTTTATATCGCGTTTCATATGAAACACCCACTTAAACTATTATCGTAAATTATGTAAATTGGGATGCACTACTAGGTTGAAACTTTAATTTGATTATTCTAGCCTCTAGCTTTTGATCGGTAATTGTGGGCTCGTAATTATCGTACGTGCTCCTTCACCAGAAGAGGCAAGTTACCGTAAAATATGAATAAAACAAATACGATACAACGCAGGGCATGTAACACATGATTGCGCTAAGAACATTCACGGGCGACGGCTTCTGATTAAAAGGCGTGTGTATATTTATAATTAAAAATAATTTACACGCATTAACACATTCTTGTAAAACGGAAATGAACTTCAACCGTTATCTTAATGTTTGAACAACATGGTCGTTTCTTTATTTAGATGTAAGTTTTATTATTTTCCTCCACCTTATCGAGTTGGCAACAAGAGCGCGATAACTAATTCAGTCGAAGTGTTCCGCGAATACAGAGCTTTGACATGAAGCCGGTAGCGACGACTGATCGACCTCGCTCCAAAACTAGATTTATCGCTCGTATTATTTGTGGCGTAGAAACAAACGCTGAGCTTTGAGCGGTCGTACGATATAATGGCCACCCTTGCTTCCATACACTGTAATTTATGACTTAACAGCGCAAATATCTATTTTCGCCGCGTTCGGTTACGAGACCGCTCCGTACGTACATGCGTTCGAGTTTTTTTTTCATTCGCTTCGTCTATGTGTACGTGATTTATTTGTGGCTAGTCGTAATAACAATGAACTATGTCGAGGCCAGCGTTCACTGGCGTTACCGCGCCAAAATTCATACCGCTTTCATTCTACGCGAGCAAGATTCAAGAGTCATGTTGGGATGGCATGTTTTTGAGGGCAATTCAGGAAGATTATTGCGTTACAAAATTGGCAACTGCTTTTGTTCTAACTAAAAGTTATTTTTTGCGAACTTTTCCGGTGAACCGACCCATTATATCGTTTGCCAATACTTTGAGGTGGTCCGGGTTCTTGAATTATGGTGTTTGTATTCTGGACGACGACCAAATATTTTTATTTGTATTGAGATATTTGTTGAATATCTCTTACAGATATGCCTTAATGAATGGTACCTATAATGGTGTTACTGAGAACACATACCGATATATCTTCTACTGTATTTGAACCAAGTATTTTTTCCGCATGCTATCGTATATCTTGGCTCAACATGTTTATGTCACGTTGTCATATTAAATGGACACTTCCTATTATTTCTAGTAATTATGTAAGTCGTTAAGCCGAGGCTTTGTTTAATTTAAATGTACAAATGATTATGGTAATGTTTGTCTACGTATGTTTGCATATTTATTTGTGTTCGCTCTTTTCCTGTTTTGTCGGTGTTAACCATTAATTTACCGTTTCACAATCTTAGTCATACAGTATGTATTACAGTTTATTAGATTTTATTGTTGCTACCTAGTGTATTTCAATTACGTTTCTTTGTGTTGTCAGGGTTGTCATCTATCCGGGTTTTCTCGGATTTATACCATCTTGATAAGCGGTCTGACACGTCATGAGAGGGTTGTTAAGTGTTTATGGGAAACTGGCACTTTTAGGTCTAGAAATTAAAATAAAACAAATCTTACATCAAAATGGCTTCTGAGTCGTGTCTTAATAATCCAGGCAATTTAAAATGTAACTTAAAATTAACATACAAACCAAAAAAGAAAAAAATATAAATATAATTTAAGTACACACATGTTGACGTTGATTTTTTTTCGAATTTACAAATTTAGGTGATGGCTACATCGTGTACTGTGCTGTAAAATTAATGCTGATATTTTGAACATAATTCAGTAATTATATGCTAAAATACTATGTTAAATCTTCTTCACAAGTCGAGGTCTAATCGGCAGTAACTCTGCAATTATAAGTACATTTACCACAAAAAGTGTTTACATTACCAAAGCCTATCATACTTATTATCAGTACTTCTTAATATTACACTACCTAGTAAAACACTTATTTCTGCTTTGTAGTTGCAGTATTCATAGATTTAGGAATAAAAATTAAGAAAGTATTTTCTTATTTCAAGTTTATCTCTTCAGAATTATTTTTGAATTTAAGTACCCTCAATTCTACGTGTTTTGTTCATGGAAAAGAAACTGCAATTAATCCCCATAAAACATCACTTAGGGGATTGTATTTTCGGATCTTTTGCTATACTTTAATGTCAGGTAGATATTATGCCTCTTACTACTTCTTTGTCATTAAAATATGTCGTTTCGACATCATCCATCCAATTTGCAAACACGCATTTGCGCACGCAATAACCATAAACCGTTTAAGGGCGTGAAAGCCTCGCAAAGTTTTTCCCATTAACAGAACATTCGCAGGTAATATCTTCAGAGTGCAGAGCCATCGACTGGTATCGCGTGACTCCAACTGTCTCTGCGGGGCTGACTCGGAGATATCGCCATTTGGTAACGATCGTGCCATGTGGTGGTGTATTCTCGAAGATTATTTCATAGAAAAAGGTTGGTTAGATGTGTTAGGTCATTCTCCTGTGGCCGTCAGTAACCAACTGGTGATAAAGCTGTGGTGATGCTTAAGACTTTAAGGTTTATAGCGAGAGCTTACGGTCTGTAGCGCGACGTTTCAGCTGTTTAATGGAAAATAACGACGTCGTCGCGCAAGAGATGTACCTAGTCGTAACACAAATAGTAAGTTCTATTACTAAGGTAATTCTTAAGTGTTTACAAAACAGATGTTTCTGATAAATTAGTGTACAAAAAGAATATTCTAGTGACGGCGGTAGAATCGTAATATATGAACAGAACTGAAACAATTAATAGAAAATAGTTATGACTGCTTTATATGACAGTACAGACTGCTTACAATATATGTTTAGGTTTAATGTAATCTTACATAGTAAACATTACATTTTATCGCATATTACGACAAAAGATTAATGTTGATAAGGTGCAAAATCGTTTGAGGAGCTCAAACAAATAAACGTTGGTTGAAGTCATGAACCTCATTTGTTGTTGTTATCTTAATTATATTAGTGGTTAGTTGTGCGTAGAATAAATAAGCGTGGATTGTGTATGAACGGGTACCGGCGTAACGTAATGTTCGTGTTAACCATTCTCTATCTATTTTTGTTGTTGAAGTAATAAATGTGTATTTATTTTTAGGTGATTATGGACAACTATCAACAACCTAGGATTAATCATACCTAAGGTCAGCATGAGATGGGATGTCATTGTTCGAATCAAAACAACAGCGCCACGGGTGATACTAGGCAGATATAGATGTGGCAGTGGTGTATTCGAATTAGAACATACATATTATGTGAAAGACAAATATGAAGGAAGGGCTCGAATGCTAAGAATTATTCCATTGTACGCCTAAAGTAAAATACTTACCTAGAATTAGACGCAAAATTCTATATGAAAAATATCCACAGCTACGTAACTCATTTAAACCGTTATAACAAAACACATTTTTCTAACTTCATAATCTAAATTAACTTATAAATAATATAGGCTAAATTACGATTTCGCATGAGTTTAACTTTGTGGCTCATTTTTATTATTAGTGGTAAAGGTCAGGACTGACATTTAGGTATTTTTATCTGACTTGTACAATTAACATCGTAAATGGTATTTACTAATGCATGCTTATCATCAAACAGATATTTATCAAAATGAAATTGCATTTAATGTAGCGTTAGATTGTTATTGCTTGCACTGTAATTACTCTCTAAGGATATATCTATAGCAATCTATAATGTACCTAGTAGGTACTACCTACATGTAGAAAACAACATATTTCTATGAACCAAAACTGGTCGCAGTCTCTTAATTATTAATCGTAGAAAGCCAATTCGTTACCTTTATTAAAGCGATAAACCAACTCCGTTACAGCTCTCAACAAAACGAGCGCATGTACACTTACGCGCAAAAAATGTGTATACTTTCCGTATGCAAATGTGTATAAATGAGTCTCATCTGATCCCATTTCACTGCGACGTGCATTTGAAATTTGTTAGTTAGGCCGTCGAGTTGTAAGGTTTACGTTGCATTGTTACAGCGAATTCAATAAACGTGAACGTCTGTTTATTTTCGAATACGTGACCGTTTGTTAGCATTGTTGTTCGGTTCGCACTTAAATCATGCGTGATCGGATGAAAGTACGATCGCGGCGTTATCTCGCATCTTCCCACGAGCGACGGACAACGTTCGCCCCATTGTGTACCTCGTAGGCCGATACGCTTGACACAATAAAAAAATAACAATCCTAATGAAATGGATCTAATAGATCCGATAAACTAAGTATGCCGCACGCATCGTTTACGATTTTCTTCACGTAGCCGTGTACGAGCGACTCTGCCAATTACGTCATCAATCAAAGCCGTGTCTCGATTGTTACCGACGTCGATGTTTTTTTATTTTTATTTCCTCTCGATCGTTTTGCATTTATCTCGTTTGTTCAGCGAAATCAATCGGAACTTATTTGAGCAACAGGCGAGCCGTACTTGTAGGTATATGATAGTAGCACGAACGGTAATATCGTTTTCATTATGTCAACGGACATCATTTTTTATCGTCCCAACCAAATCATAATCTGCAATTAAGACGATACAAACCGTTCTACATTTTTATTTTCAATTGACGTTTGTAACACTTTTCTACTTGACAGTATAGATGGTATTAGCAACGTAACCCGCGAACGAATTCTACAAGGAAGTGAAGTGAAAAGTGGGTTATAAGTTACGTAATGCCTGTTGCTGTGTACTGTTTGTAAGCATTATGTTTTGTTATCGGGTTTGCTTGCGATGTTTTGCATTTTACGCAACGAATGATGTTATGAGATTGTGTACTGTATGTGGCGACATTTGTAAGATATCTCAGATCTGTACCATAGCAAAAAATATACACAAAGTTTAAGAATATGATAATACTGATTTATTTCTTTAAATAAGGATTTGTTAGTTATTAATGATAGCGGCGCATATTAATCATGTCATAAGTTTGTTGTCCATCATTTTTTAGGAACATGTCGTACCTTTCCCAAAACGAACAAGTGGATGTCAAAAGCATAATATAATAAGGGACCGCGTATCTAGATCGTGGCCGGCTGACCGCTGCTAAACATTTTCAAATTACACGCCCTTAAACAACGTCCGACTGAAATTAATTCGAAACGATAAATCGAAACAAAACCCCGCGTCGAACCGAAGCGTTCGAGAAAGGCAACAAAAAATAAAATCAACCAGTATTACAATACTCGCTTCATTGAATTAATCAAGCGTCTCATAATACGCCCATCAAAATTCGACGGGCAATCCTTTGAATTCGTCGATGCGTGATGTAGTCAGTCAAGGGATTCTTTTTTCTCTTCCCGGCGACATCTGAGGCACGGCTTCGATTAAAATTCCACGTCATATTCGACCATTCTTGTGGACGATGTAATAATTTCTCCAAATATAATAACTGGTTGCCGTCGAGCAAAATAAGATTGGGAACGTATCGAGATGTTTGACGTTCTTTGTTCTTTGTGTCATTCAGTTCTTGTATAACATCAGGTAATTGGTGTATAACATCATCTCTTTCGTAAGCTGAATGTTGTGCTAGTTTAGTTTAATAAACACAGAACAAAGATCGTAACCTTTGATCCTGCTTTCCAGTAACATTAAGTATTACCGACGCCTAAGGTAAAGTTTAGCTGTAGACAAAAGCCTAAATAAAATTTGTTCGCAAGGAAAATTCTACGAAGATTCAAAGGCGAAAATGAACTAACTATAGATAAAATGTTGAAAATGTTCCTCTTTGTCTTTAAAGTTTTGACAAAAGAGTCATGTTATTCTCAGGATTTGTATGACTCATTTCGATTTGAATATTTTCGAAAAATACGATCAAAACGTAAAGATTGTATCGTCATCGACTTAGTCACCTTCTGAACAGCATTTGCAGCATGTCGCAACATCCCTTGCACCTCGATACACGAGGCAAACGGAAGCTCATAATGGTCGCTTTAGGTTAATAACCGACGAGACACGCGCTCCGGAAAGCGGAGGTACATAATGAAGTGTGGTTGTGTCCACTTAATTAATGGTCGAACCAGGTTGTCAATGGCGTCCATAATTTCTTGTTGAAACGAGTAAAATTCTTGAAATATACGTTGAAGAGGATAAAATGAAAATAAAACATGAGTAGCAATAATGAACTAATTGGGAGAATACACAAAAAAGAAATTACATTCATAGAGATGAGTGACGTGAACGACAAAACAAATCCGTTATCGCTTCATAATATTTAAAAGTGTACAAAATGAGAAGAAAAAACACGAAGAGTTACGTAGTCTTGAGACTTAGAATATAAAAAATTTGGTCTTTCGAGCGAAAAAACACACAGAAATGAGCACAAGATAGTAATTGCTCGTGATATGTAACAATTTCACTGTTACAACATCTTATGCACTTTGATACTAGTTTGGAAGGAAGCTGGCGATAGCTTTGGGTTAATAACCGACAGGACACGCGGCCCGGAAGGCGCGGAACACAATGGGGTGGTGCCGTGTTCGCTTAATTAATTGTCAAACCCGCTAGTGTCATCGGGTACTAGAACTAGTCGACTAGTATCGGTGCTCTATCTGTTCGTAACTCTAGAAGACAGTCGAACAATAGTGTTGTCTTGGAATTGTTCAAATATTCCTGAAATGTGTTCGAACACAAGATGTTTGTGGAATGTCATTCATCTTATCCATCAGCCAATAGAAGTCCACGTACTCACCTTATCGGCGACATTTAAACTAATTGTACTTTCTTCAGGTGGACTGAACGGTCTGACATGTGATTTCTTTATGTAGTCAGAGTAACGTCCTGTACTTTGTTTGCTTAGGCATGATTGCCTCTCAAGGGTCGTTCTTACACAGTGGATAGTATGAGAAATTCAAATGTGTAAAATTTAAAAGCCTGCTAACCCAAACTTCAGTATAAATTATGAGAACATCTCAAGATATCCGACTCAGATCTGAGATTTGCACGTAAGATATGCCGAATTATGTAAGGCTTGAAGTCCAGGTGGCTAAAATTACTGACAAAGCCAGTTCCTAATGGTGCAATACGTTTTGCAACTTACCCAACGTCAACTTTAGTAAATTGTGAAATAAAAGGGCTAAAAGGTCTCTACCTATGTGCAACTAATTTTATATCTTATTTATATAGAATTTATATGTGTAGCTACGCCACCTTACGTTAGCGTGAAAGATATTTTAAAGTTTTTTCAATCCGAATAAACAGTCTTATGGAAGACAATAGTTTTGGCTATTTTTATATAGTTTTTTAATGTTTGCCTATATTTAAAACCTATAGGTTGTAAAAAAATATAAAATATTCTCACAAAAGTTTTCTCGTATAGAAAATTAGTAGGTGTCCCATTGAAGTTATCGATATAGTTTATCCCACGCCTCAGGTCGCGTGAGGGCGTGACGTAAGAAGCGACATCTAGCCGGTGTTGGTTCCCGCTCGCTATCACATTGTGTGGCTTGCCCGGCAGCAGCAATTGTGGCTCGATTCCCTAACATTTGCGGCAATAACTCGCGCTCTTTTCAATTGCCCGGACGTGTTCAGAGCGCGTGCCGCCAACCACAGCCATCAACGGATCGCTTGCAATTTCGATAAAACCCTGTGTTCATCTCGTGGTCTCTTCCAACACTGCGGTCGCTTCCATGTATATTTTTAGACGCGCCTAAAATGTGCGCTAAATCGATCACGATCGCCTCTTTGATCCGACACCCAACTGTGTTAGATTTCCCAACGTCTCTGACCGCGAGGGCCAATTTTGAAGCGAAACTATCTACCACCCACCGGATTTCAACTGATTGATTGCTAATGACTGTTGTTAAACTGTTACACAATCCCTCCGGGCACGCTTTCCGATCTGACATCGTACATGACAGACCGGCATTAGTTCCATATTTCTGTTTCGCGAACAATATACGGATGCGTTGGGCCCCGGGGAGGCAATGCATCACTGATACCGCTCATACTCGATCCTCGGTTCGAGACCCCGTAATAAGCATTGATATGAAGTCCCCTAAAGCCATTTACGACTGTAATGACATCCCCAAGAGTGCCCCATATTTTTGCACGTATCCCGAGTATGCACTTTGTAACTAAGATAACATCGCCTCTAGGTTTGATTGCTCATCCGGCGTATCTGACAGTTCGCTAAGAGCCATTTTTATTCGCATCAACGAGGTAAAAAAAGTAGCCGCTCCGTACGATGCGAGTTGATTGAATACTTCAGCGTCTTCTCTAATATAAGTTATTAACCCCCGTTGATGGTATACGCTAGATTGAATAAACTGCTTTAGATATAGTGAGAACGTATCCAGTTCTTAAGGTACTGTAATTGAAAGTCACAGTAGATACTTATTGTAATTGTTTAGCCGTAAGCTGATTAAAATCGGCTTCGTTTGTTTCTGATTACTGTTTATTCCAATAATTCAATGCTTTGTAGATGTTTTATTTGAGAAACAGTTATTGTCGGCGCACAATGCTTGCATGCATTGTTATGTTAAACTAAACCGAATTACAATGGGTGGACATTGAGTGCGTTGTAGCACTCGTGGCTCGTGCTGCGCGATAATCGATCCATCGCAGCCCGCTCTGCTCGCTGACCCGGTAGACTTCGATCTGAATCAGCACGCGGCCGATTCACCGAACGGTGCAACCTAACCGAGTGTAGAACGCACAACACTGTTGCTCAAAGCGTTACATCTGCCTACCGACATTCCTCCGTCGGGTACCAATGCGACGCACCATCGACTCGCTCCGATTATGACCTTTTACGTGACGATTGCATCTATTATGACATTGATAGAAAACCTGAGGTCGGTAATATCCAACAGATACTCTTTGTATTTTATTTATTCGTCTTCTAAAAGGGTTAGTTTTTACCGATCGGTCGATACCTGTTGAAAAAGTAACATTCAATGGCCCGTCATTTGGATTCGTGTTCGATTTTGATCATTCGAATGCGATAAACGGCTTCGAGGGTAAACAAATACAGGGTCATGGCGAATAGCTCCGGGGATTTCGTTGTTTGATTTATGCGGATTCGATACCGGAGCTCTTCCGCGGTGTCCGGTGACGGTAACCGCACGGATCTCTTAGTTACGATCCTTTTGTAACTGTCGTGGGTTCGTTACACTTCGCAGGCACCTTTACAACTATCGCCTTACCATAATCATGTTGAAAGAGACCACTAGGAAGCCTAAAGCTTGTGGTTTTGACTTTCAAATAAAGTTTATTTTACGAATTCATTTTTGTGTTTTAGTTTTGGATATATAATTTTGTTTATACAATTAAATTAAGTTCATTTATATAGATTGTATCAGTTTTAATACGGTGTTTCTATAATTTGTAGTACATAGCATGTTCAATATCTTACAGTGAACTGAATGACAACCTGATATCTAGCGTGGCATTCTTAGATAAGCTCTCAATCCGGTAATTATAATACAATTATGTAGTGCCGGCGGGCCTATATTTACAGCAGTTGATGTAATGATCGAATTCTGGTTTCTGTCCGGTTGTATGCATTATTAATATATCGGTATCAGCGTTGTGGCTAACGCTTATCGTGTCAGAAAATGTCGTCGCGGGAAATTGGAGCAGAGCGTTAAATGACTGAATAGTGGTGGCACTGAATTCGAACGAGTTCCGCGGCCACTGGAGGGCGCTGCGGTCCTCTCGATACATAATATAAGTAGGTCCGAGACGGAATTAATTATACGCGAGCCAGAGTGGAAGTCGCGAACGGTTTCTCGTGTAGAACAAGACGACAGCCGCTATGGGAAAAAGGTTAACAGTGTACAAAGAATGTGCGGAGAAATGTTTTTTCTGTTGACTTACGACATCTAATTTATTGTTAAGTCTATGAATAACTAATTACTATGGTTGTATGAGGAAATAGTCAATCAAATTTTTGGTTGCAACCAACATGGATAATGTTTTTCTAAAGATATTGACACTGAAGCTTAAAATAATGTATTCAACCTAAAATTTATAACAGTTCAGCAAAGTAAATTTTATATAATAGCGTATTTTTAATACACGCATAAAACGTTTGAACGCGAATTTTTAAGAATGCACTTCATAAATTTATACGATATACATATGAGCAGGTCGAAAGTGTGATTTATTGTCAAAACACTGTTGACATAATGTGGCCATATTTTGCTAGTAACTTTACTCCATTATGTATTTATATAATGTTAATTTATAAGGGCCGATACATTAATAGCAAATACCGCTTTCCACCACGCTGCCTTACTAGCGCAAATACTCGCTACTTTATGCGTTGGCCTGTTTCAATTATTAAGACAAGCATACTCGTAAATATTTTATTTGTCCACATCCCTGCTTTCACCTCAGACAACTTGCTTGTTTTAAAGAGAAGTGAATTTTTTCCATGTTTTATGTTATGGTCCTGTACTGGGTATAGTGGTAATTGGATACACTTATCGCGACGGCCGCGGGCGGGTCTGTCCCCGTCCGCCGGTCGGATTTATCGCCGCCGCAAATCATTGCGTTCGTCTCACCGGACCGACTTCCCCGCCAGGACTGCGCTACACGAGATATAGCTTCGACGGTAGGATTTGCTAGGAGGTCTCTATGATTTAATGTCCGACTTGTACGTTATGGTGTAGTCCATGTTTATCAAGCATGTCTACTGAATCTAATATCGTTCTTCAATGTGCACTTTGTCTTCGTTACCATCCCAACTACTGATGTTTCAATGTTTCCTAGATAGTACATGTATTTACTCGTACTGTAAACTTCGTTGAACGAGAAGATCACGTTGACGCGAGCATAAAAAATATAACTGTAAGTCGCCAATTCCTATTGAGCTGAGAGGTTAAAGCTCCGTAACCTATTCACTCAAAGGAAGGTCTTTGTCTAGCATTGGTACAGTGAATAGCCCGGTTTTTGCTTCGCATGCATTCTTGACATGTCCCCACACTATTTATTTTGGACCGGTTTTTACGATTCCATTGCGTCACACATCCACGAAGTCAAGCGACCGATTAATAAAAGTTCGCTTGTAAAGCCGAGATTGCTTCACTTGCCTTTAATAAATTGTTCCGTAAAAAGTCACTGCACGGCGCCATCCAAATATCCGGACGCAGTCATTAAGCTCCACATTTATCGTTGCCACACAATAAAATGGATACGAATGGTGTACATAATTGGCGGTCGTCTCCCGGCGGATAATAATCTGCCTAAATTGTGACTCCTACTTTATTTCGCATCTCAATCCAATTTACCATGATCCTCTGAAATCGCCTGTAATTAGGGGCTCGCCGGCAAATGATGATGGCCCATAAGTACCAATTCCGCGAAGCTTTCGACTTGACAAGACAAATTAAACAATGGATTTATGACACTGTTTGACAAAGCGAATATTAAATACAAATGTGTTGCTCTTAGATGAATTCGTTGAGAATATAATAAACAAATATTTTCTGCATGAAATAATTTTACTAAATTAAGATAATAAGATAGAATTGGTTGTCGGAAATCATGTTAACAATTTGAATGGACTTTTGATTTATTATTATAATGAGTAAAATAAGAGGTTAGTTGTAACAACGGCATAATAGTATCCTTCACCTTTGAGTATTTCGTAGATTCAATTATGGTCGACATTAACATGATTTATTTCGTACATTTTTTGTTGGTATAAGTATATTCAAAGTTTGGTTCAGTTATAGAGTACTGACATGTGTTATGTAAAGTAACTCAAGTACATATACGTGAAACGTTAAACCTTTTCCTATAGTAGAAATCTAAACAAATGAAAGATAATAAATCAAGTCCCCTTCAATGTGGCAGACATGATAGAGGCTGTACATTCGGTCCCTCCAAAGTCTTTCTCTGAAGGTCTTAAGATCCCGCTCTGAACTCGTAACATTGTTAGCGTTTTATTGCCCCTCATAGAATTCGTCAAAGTCATCTCAAATTACGATGGCGTTCAATCGGCTATGCATTATCTTTTATGTGTCTCAGACGTTAAAACTGTGCGTGATAAATGAGACATGTCTTAAAGTGGTAAAATAAATCAGCATTTCACTGAACGAGACCTTCCAACGCCAGTAACGGTTGAACTCACTTTTGAACTTCACTTACATTGCTGGGTTTATTCTTGGTCGGCATTGATATAATAAAAGCTTAGTGCCAATGTATGCTGCTCAAAACGAAGATGCAGCGAAGAAAGTTCTACGTATGGCTATCAAGTTATAAGACGTTGCGTTCTGATTGACGAGGTTAACGCTCAGAAGGACCACGATTTGTAAGCGTTTGACCTTCGATGGACATTGTTGCACGTCGATCGAGACCACGATAAATATCTATCTATAGGTATCTATAACAATGTTTTATAAGAGACATTAGACATAAAAGGACTTTCTTTTTGTAACCCTTTGTAAAATCAACTTAGATTCTTATATCAATTGAATCCAAATAATTCTAACACGTTGTCTAGGTAGGTGGCTTTGTAAAGCAATAGATACGCAATACTTCTGATTCTTTCTTACTATCTTAAAAAGGCCCGATTACCTAAATGTATGTGGGATATCCTTGATAAGAAACTATTAAAGTTATCACCGGTGTAGTTACGCAAATTTACATATTCAAATTCGGCCACAATTCCGAACCGCACAAACTACATGCTGATTAATATGTCGGCCGCTCCGCCAGTGCATCGCGATTCAATTTGCATGCATAATCTGTACTTAAGGCTGTAATTGAATCGAGGTGTATTATCGATTTCATATCAAAAGCTCGTATGCGTACTGCGGTGTTTAAGCGTTTAATGAAATTGAAAATTTTATCGTTGCGTCGTCGTATCGTTTTATACAAATTGTTTGGCTAGTGCCTACTCAATTAGTATTGTGACAGTTCAGCTTTGGAATGCTTATAAAATAGTTGCCTATGATGGGAAAATTAATATTCGTTTAATATGTTAATGATACTTTACATTAATATGAATCTTTAAGAGATTTTTTTTGTCGACTAGGTCTTTTCATTCTTACTTACCTCTCCAAATAAATATAATATCTTGCTGTATTTATATCTGTTTGCAGATGATTTATATGTCACTTTTATTGATATAATTGGTAGTACAGTTTAATCGAATCGTGTGATCGATTTATAATTTAAAGTAGGTATAACAAATAAATCTTGACTTCTCATACTATACTATAGAACCGTCTGGGAAAGTGTCGGGTGCATTTACACGGGATTGTAGGTTCTCCTTCGGGATTGTTTTGTGGGAAGCCCTGCAGATGTCGCCGCCTCCGGCTAACGGTGTAAGCTTACGGCGACAGAAACCCGATAGACTCAATCTGTCTAAGAACCTCTAACTTTACAGAGCAAACAACACACAAACGAATGAAAATATTTATCCTATTTCATTCTCGGTGAAGTGAGTTTTATACATTTTCTAGGAAGTTTTTGCAGAATTTTTATGTGTTTATGAACATCGCCTCAAACTAAATATATGGCTTATGAATAAAACATTTCAACATAAAGAATAACAAAATTATGTCAAAACTTCTAGCAAGGAATACCTACGCAATAACCAGGGAAAGCTTGAGATTTATTTTCTCTATTTTATGGATTCTCTGCTTTATGTTAATTTGTTTTACGACAAGATAAAAAAAGAAACAACTAATCATAAACTATTTTTTCCCGCAAGATGTTCGTTTTTACACATTTTACAATAAATTACTTATCTAAGTAACTGTAGAATAAATAGGAGCAATTAAAGACACAATTGTGAATAATTTGAATCAAATAAAAGAGTCAGGTTTTAAGTAGGTGCCTACGACGGTGAGACTCTCATTCCATGCTTTCATCCCCATGCATCGGATTTCGTTTGCTCAGTAAGTTATGTTTGCTTATTGGATGTAAGGCGCTTTCGTGGAAAATCCGATCTGATTACAAGAGTCGGATTGCTTTAAAATATGCAAACGGAAGCTCAATACATTTTGCTCTTGGGTATTAATTACGTACATGTGATATATTTTTCGTGATTTTATTATCTTAACACAAATTTTCGTAATACCTATACCGTTTTTTCACATTGAAATACAACTCAACACAAATATAAACAAAAATTGAAAATTTATTTGTAAGAGATATATCCTTCATGTTGGCAAACCAAATATCGTGATATGTTTAAGCATATGCCGGTGTAGGTATGCGTAGAACTTTTACATATACCTATACAAAACATAAAAAATAAACACTTTTCTGTCTTAAAAACATCCTCCATGTCGATTCCAGAACCTAAAAGCTACCTTTACTTGTTTATTTTAAATAATATCAATACGTAATATAGTGATTCAGAAAAAAACATTTTTATGGATATTTCTACCTTAAAATTCATTTCGCAACATCGACCTTTAACATCTCAAAGGGTTCGCTCGAAGTTTGCGATTAAATCTATCCACGAGTCACGTGTTGCCGAGACTCCTGCGAACTATAATTACTCCAGACCACGCGCCCCGTGACCGGGTCACCGGGAGCCGACAGCTTCGTCCTGCGTCATCTGCTCACGTGGCGTCTGGAAGCGAAATGTGGTAAGGTAACTAACTCATACGGCAACGTGATTACTGTATTGTACGTTTAACGGCTCTGTTTATGATCGACGAACTCCTCGTGTAAGGAACGGAACCTACTGACGTTTATTACCTGTAAGTGTATTGTTGGACTCGGTGAGTTAATGGGTTAGCGGCCCAACGTCGCATCTTACTCAGAATCTTGTTAATAGGCATCCGTTGGAATACATATGCGAAGGAACGAAAGAGGAATTTTAATTGGACAATTTTACTTACGGATAAGATTGAACTTGCCGCTCTATTCTGGGGTACAGAACTCGATACTGATTGGTCCAGATTTCATGCTGATTGACTAGGGTCACACGATTGGCTCGGAGAATTGACATGCTCCACTCTATGAGATCAATTTAATTTCTAGATGTTATATTCCATTAGATATCTATTAAAAGTGTATCTTGCATTGTAATTCTGTTTAACGTCAACTTAAACTGTGGGTTTTGCTAGTTCATAGTAGCTATAAAATAAACGACATAGGTATTCACACTCAAGTAGGAAGAAGTTAGCTTCTTCAAGATGCATTTCACTGACAATAAAGGGTTAAAATGTAGAAATTGTTTATCCTGTCAAGAACAAACCACGTTAAACATTTTGGAATACAGGATAGTGTTCAAAGTTTCATCTTCCAAAGCTTCGGTCTTCAACCTAGATTTAGTTTGGCTTTTGGCGTTGTGTATTGGAGGAAATTTGATGCAAGAGAAGCGAACTATCGTAAACTTGCTCGGCGTGAAATACTTTAGATTTGCATATCTGACTGAAGCTCTCTGGACCTTCTAGGCACGAATACGAAATAGGTTTCTCGTATGACTATTGAATGTGCTCGAAATCTGTCGTGGAGCCGCTCTTGCGACATATTGGCTCGTTCACATATAAGTTTATGTACGATGCAGATTTTAGTATATATTTTAGACCTGAACAAAGCATGAGTCATTTTTGATTTTACGAATGGATATCAAATTAAATAAGAGTTTTTAAAGCAAAGCTAAGCTAATCTTAGATTTACACCGGCATATAACTATCTTTAACTATTGTTGTGAGCCAGAAATAAGAGTGGTTGTGCTAACACAGACGTATCATCGGTCATTGAAAGAAGCACATTTATTTATTCTTTAAAGTTCATCTTGTTATAGGTACTGCGGTTTGGTCTGGTTCAAGATAAGACAATCGATACTATTGCGGTTTGTGCCGATATTCGTTTGAATGCGCTTAGATATTGAGACTTATCGAATTTCGTGAATGCCTTAAATCTACAAGGTCGTCTGTACAGTTCTCAAATAATATTTAGCACATACATCATTAGTAATGTATTAATAAATTGACAATTTAACCCTGCTACTTATATACGTAACAAAAGAAATAGTTACGTTACGTATACTTTCACCTCCGTTTTGCTCTATTAAAATCATGTACAGGATATTCGCAGAGACGATTAAAATAATACACCATTTACATCTATTAGGCCTCGGGCGGCGCGCTGGTGGTGTTGTGAAATTGAAAATATAATTAACAACGACCGCAAACTGCTTCATTATAAAATTTTAACACTCTTTGAAACGCCTGCTTTATAAATTTTATTAATAACATTTGTAAGGCTGGGTATTCATCGAAGAAAAGTTGACAAATTTTGAGTTGCCAACACGAGTTGGTGACAAAAGTTTCTGGTAAAATTGGAACTTCACCAAAGAAAAAATTCCAACTTTTGTCAACAGTATATGTTGACAAAACAAAAGTTCGCAATTTTTATTCGGTGAACACCCAGCTTAATAAAGCAGAGCGATTGACATACGCTTTCGCGGTCTCCGATACGATCGGTGTTTTAATTTGAAACTAATTTGTTTTTAACCGACCGTGCATACATGACATTTTGAGTACGCGCGTTAGGTGTCTTAACTATCGCATACTTTAATTTGTCTTTAAGTGAGATTGCACTACTATAACTAGAACGTTGTTATTAATTATAATCTTTAATATATTAAAACATAGAAAGTAGTTTATATTAGCAAATTTTTAATATTAATTTAGGCTGTACAGTTGTATTGCAATTGTAAGAAGATATAAAAAATAATAATTAGGTATATTTTTAAAAGTACCTAATACAATATTGTCTCAGTTCAGCGCATCGTCTGATTATTCAAGTCTGACTTGAGCTTGGCCTGTTTTTTCCTTTGTCTAAGCGGACTAGGAAGTACGTATGTACTAGTGATGATCAATCGAAATTAGTCACACTTGTAAGTAAATGTCACTTCGGGCACGCGATTCGATCGTTTGCACTGTTCGAATAACGATATGTTTTGGTTTAATAATAATCCCCCTAATAATAGAATATGCATAGTATGTTCTGGAGAATGAAATGGATCATAGAGCTACAGGGGAATTAGTTGCATGGTTTTAAAGAGAACTCTTAGTATGCCTTTATTAAGATAGCCCGTAGGCAGTACGCAGGAGTTGTTGAAATTGAGAAAATTTTACACTTTTAATTATTATTTTTACATTATTTTCGTCAAATACATTATTTGTACATTTGTGCCGTAAGTACATTTCCATCTGTGTAAAGCTTTTTAGTATGTTTTCGATTCGAGACACATCATCGCTCATCAAAGTTACCGCTAATTTCGATTTCTTGGACGCTCGTACCGATAAGAGGCGAATTGGTATTGGATTACCGTTTCGAATCTCAATAAATTTTATTAAGAGTGACACCCGTAACACAATCAGATAATATATAACCTTCAATTTATTAATGGGCGTCTATAGCTACGTTGAGTTTGAAACGATCAACATACATGGAAATATTTTAATAGCGTTATTGTACTGTGATGATAAATGTGATAGAATGAGATATGACTCTGAACTTTAGTGACGTCTTAACAATATTAAAACTGCCATACAAAACTAATTACATGATTTAAAAAGTTTTGATTGACTTTTGATTACGATTATAAAGGTATCTTGAAATTGTCGAACTAATGTGTAGATTTCCGGTACATATTCTATGTGTTGCACCTTTTAGCAGTGTGAAACGCTGTTGTGTTCTGATTTGAATGGCGTAGCAAGAGAGACTTCACGAGGCATCCAAGACTTCAAGTAGTTCTCCAATTATATTTGTGGTTGATTAGAGATGTCCACGGGCGGCAAGCACTTCACAATCACGTGGACTACACGCTCGTTCGTTACTCTAATCGCATCTATACATCTCTATCTATATCTATATAAACTAAATTATAAAATTGAAGTGTCTGTTAACTGTTTGTGATTTAAATAACTACTTTTTACTAAATGCACATGAAAGTATACGTTACATATAACAAAAATGGAAGTAGATTTTTTTGTCAGTCGTTCTTTCTGTCTGTCTGTTTGTTTGAGGTAATCTTATAAATGGTTGAACCAATTTTGACGGGACTTTCACTAGAAGATAGCTGAATGTCTAAGACGTAACTTAGCCTACATTATTTTTTGACAAATCATTAGCGCGTGCTCCACGCGCGGACGGCCGCCGCCTCTTGGAATTGATGTGTATCACTTATTTTTAAATATGTATGTCTTTTTACTTATTTTACGCGGGTGAAACCGCGGGGATCGGCTAGTATAAAATAAAACCCGTCACGAGCGCGTAAGAATAAGTTGTCCATCAAGTTGACTGATTAGTTTATATAGGGCAGGCCTTGATAAGCGAGTCATTTCAACGCCTCATAGGGTTGATGGAAGCGTTCAAGAGCGAACCAGTTTTTCTATCGGCCGAGACGAGGGCGAGGCAAGCGTGAACTTTGAGTAAGGTCTAAATGTAAAGTAGTATGTCTTAATTTATATTAATTGATATGGTATTAGGGACACATACTTAATTGGATATTTTAAACATACTATTTGAAATTGATTGAGTATTTTTGTTAATAATAGTTTAAAATGCGATAGAGATGAAATTTAAGGATGTTTTGACGTAAAGGCCGTTTACAAATTTTTATGGCAAATATGACTTTTGAATGATCTTTTTGTATGAATGTAATAATTGCGGCTTTTTTCAATGTACGGGCAGGTGCTAGATATTTTCTACATAAAATGTGGTTTTTGTGATTGGACGAAGTTATTTGTGATTTAAGTGAGGCCGTATTGAAATTGAGTCGGCCTCTATGAACAAAGTATTTTGAAATGACGGACAAGAAATTAAAATAATTTATTTTTGTAGACATTAGACAACGTAGTCAAATAGGCCGCCTTCTAAAAGTTAATATCAAATGAAGGCTAATATACCATATAATTTAGGTTGCATAATTTAGCCGCTGGTTGTATATACAAGACAACATAATTTTAAACGTATTAAAAAAAACGTTTGCTGACCTTTAAAACTTAACACACTTTAGTGATCATTATTCTTACGCTTACATTAAGTAATCATGTTACATGATAGTCATTTTTGTTCCAAATATGAACAGAATGTTTCAACGGCACAAAGAGAAATCATACAGAGGGACAGAGTCAGGGTAATTTCATTCTATCAAGAGATTCCTTTGTCATGTATTCTGTAAGTCCCGCTGTATAAAATACATAGTTTATTATGCACTATAGGTAGGTATATGAAATATTAATATATTTTCAATCTCAGATTTATTAATTATTGACCCCGTTTGATCGTTCACCAGCAAATTATCGTAAGTGGTGGTTTTCTTTGATAATGTTCTTGCGTTCCAATTTGTTGTACATGGCTTATATGGCTTATAGACTTCTATTGCCATGAAAATTAGTACATATTAGATCCTAGTTAAACGTCCACAGCTAAGTATTTTATATTAATACACAGATAAACATGATAAATAAATGTATACAGGCAGGTTTCTGTTAGTCACAATAGCCTTATAAATTCTCTTCTCTTCCTATAGCTCGCAACTAAAGAGGCTTTTACCGGGAGCGAGTCATTAATTACATCGTAAACGTGAAGTAAGTGGTTTCGGAGATAGCAGGATCAGGGTGACTCAACGCTATATTCGGTGATTCCGCTGAAACATTCGGTTGCCATGCGTCGTTGTGAAACTTGTTGTTATGGCAATTATCTATAGGTACTATATGCTTTAGATTCGTTGTAAATATTGAATTGTCTATTTCAAATTATTGTAAATATTGTTATTTGCTCTTTGTCAAAAGTACAGGGCGATGTTAACAAACATAATATACAAATTGAAAACGGTTTCTTTTGAAAAAGTTAGATAAATCTTTCAATAAAAAAAGTTCCAAAAATGTTTAGAGACTAACACGAGCTTTTCCAGTATCAATATAACAAACTTTAAATTTCGCTTCAACAATTAGATCTTCAACTCTTGAATCTTTAAATGTTGAATATGTTAAGAACCACATTTAAACTTATTTCTATACTCTATTCATATTTTTCGTTCTATTATGACGACATTAAACCAATTGAATGGCACGCCACGTTACCCGGACGAATAAATACGATAGCTAAACTGATTTGGCCCTTACAATCCGGAAGGTCGCCAAGGGCGTCGCAAACGATTCTTTTCATTGAGGTAGTGAACTATATAGATGTGGCTTTGAACTAATAGATTGTGATTGACGTGCGACCGCTGTCGCCGGTGTCGAGGCCAAGGTCGATGTTTCCACCTATTCGTTGCGGCCGATCCTTAATCCGAAACGCTTTTGGTCATTAATGTAGATGTATTAACATTTCATTACGTTACGTGACGTTTGATAGGAGGATTGGTTTCGGAAAAACTTTTGTTTTAGCGGCTGAGATCTGACCCAATTCAACGCAGTTATTTTTTTGAGGTCATGTGCGTAAATGAATTTTATTGATTCAAACGGGAAGAAAACAACTCAAAAAACTTACATTTGGGTATTTATAGTATAAAATGATTAAAGCAGTTTGATTGACCATCGAATTGCATGATTAATAAACAGTGTTAATCGTTTTTTGATTTAGAAAAAACTGTATTAAGCCTTTGTTTAGTTTGTTTACTTACTAGCAAATTATTATGTTAAAAACAAACTTTTTTTATAATAGGGTAAAAGCCGGATAGTTGCCCCACTTTTGGGAAAAGCTCCATTACTGGAAATTAACTCATTATTATGAA